>PVKZ01005516.1:0-51895 GCA_004027375.1 Macroglossus sobrinus | reverse complement strand
CGGGGGGCACGGCCGGGCCCTGTGGGTGAGCACGGCCGCGGGGCATGAAGAGGAGGGGACCCACCACGCCGTGGCAGCTGGCGGACCGGGCAGCACCGACCAACACCAACACCAACAACATGACATCAGAGCCAGCAACACGCGGACCACCGCGCCCTTGGGTGGCTTTGCTGGCGGCGCGCATGGGGTCCAGCCACGTGTGTGGGGTCCAGCCAGCGTGCGTGGGGTCCGGCCGCGCATGTGGGGTCCACCTGAGCGGAAGAGGCCTGGGGACAGGCGAGAACACGTGTATTTCAGGGGGTTCGCGTGGGCAGGAGCCAGAGATGGCCCTCGGGTCCAGCGAGCAGGTCGCTGAGACAGGAGCCATGAGAGACACTCACGTCGCTGGGAATGGCCCGGGTGGGGGAGGGGTGCTCGCTGCCCGCCCCTGAGCCGACCACGGAGGCCGGGGACGGTGGCCCGGCGGGGACCGGCCTGGGGCGGGCCGAAGGCGGGTCCCCCTGGGCACGGAGGCCAGCGGGCAGGGCCGGGCCGGGCGCTCAGAGCTTGGCTCAGCGACACACGCGCCCAGGTCACCGGCGGAACGGAGGCGGGCACAGAGGTTTCCGAGCTCGGAGGGGAGCGGGAGGGCCAGCCGGGCAGGGCCGAGGCTGGAGCTGCCGGTCGCCCACGGACGGGGGGCAGGAGGTGAGCAGCCGCGCACTCAGGGGGCACCCGGATGCCACCGGCGTCGGCTGCCACCTTCTGACGGATCGTGTGGGTGCCGAGCTGAGGGGAGGTGGGTCGAGGGCGACCGGATCGCCGAGTGAGGCGGAGAACGCGCCCGCGGGCGGGGGCTGGGGGCCGCCTCCTCGGACCATGCGGCCTTCGTCCTCCCCCTTGGGGACCGAAGGGCCACCGGGCCACACGGGGATTGTTTGGGCCTGAAGCTGCTTGCAGGGGCTCGGGGGGGCAGGGGACACGTGTCCTTTCCACGTGGGGACACAGTGAGTGGCAGCAGGGCGTCGTGGAACGTCACGGAACTGTCCAGTGGGTTTATCTCTCCCCCTTTTCAGTGAGAAACTGGATCTTGCCTCATGGAGGTGACTTTCACACGTAGTCCAGGCTGAGGTGGCCGCGTGGGGTCCCTCTGACAAGGACATCTCAGCGGCAGCCTCTCCGCGTCCCTCACTGTGATTTCACGCAGAAAACCGGGGGACGGGGACGGGGACGGGGACAGGGAGGCGAGCCTCGGAGCCGGAGACGACCCGTGTCCCGCTGTGGAGAAGCGTGAAAACGTCGCTGGGACCCGCGGGGACTGAGCGGAGCAGAAACCGTGTCGCGCGCGCGGCGAGCACGACGGGCCTCATCCTGGGGCCGACTCGTCCTGTCCCCGGCGTCGCTGAGGCGCGGCTGACAGGGCCGCAGGAGCGCGAGGGGGGCGCGGTGATGACCTGACACCCGGCCGCGCCCCCCTCGCCCGGCTGACCGCCGCTCCCCGCCCCTCGCGTGGTCAGCCTTCCGGAACGTCTGAGTTTCCCCCTTAGCGACTCCGCTCCCCGATGCCACCGCCTCCGCGGGGCGCCCCGCAGCCCCGGGCCCCCTCATCCGACGGCCGGGAGCGTGTGCCGTTTAGAGCGGCTGCTCCCCGGCCCGGGCCCGGGCCCGCACTCGGCCGCTCCGCGTCCAGGAGTGCGACAGTCTTCTCAGACTCCGCGTGTGCGATGGCCGGGGGTGTTTGTCGTATGCTCTGTCCGATGTTCCCCTCGGCGCCACACCCTCCAGGGTCCCCCAGGTCACTGCCCATGCTGGGACTCTCTCCCTTCTCGAGGCTGCACGGCGACGGACATGCTGCTGCACGCTCCATGCCTCCCCGTCCGTCCGGCCGTCAGGGGCGGGGGCCCCTCGTCGACACAGCGATGTCCCTTTGCTCGGACATGTGCCCGGACGCGGGGTTCCAGGCCTGCTTTTCCCTGCATGGGGACCCCCCCCATGCCGTGTCGCACAGGACAGAGCCCGCGGCGTCCCCGTCCGCGGGGCACAGGCCGCCGTCGCCTCCGCGTCCTGCCGGGCAGTAGACGCCCTGACGGGTGCGGGGGCGACCTCGCCCTGAGGGTCCATTCGTGTGTTTCCCTGACGGGCACTGACTTGAGGTGGCTTTGCGTCTTCCGGCAGGCCGTGTGTGTCTCTCTTTTTTTCGGGAACAATGTCTCAGTGTTTTGTCTCTTTTTCAGCTGGGTTTATTTGGGTTCCTTTACGAGAGAGTCGCACCGGCTCCCTGTAAATGCAAGACATCTGTGGTCTGAAGACCCTTCTCCCGATCGGCAGGCTGCCTCCTCCTTGGCCGTGCGGGGGCTCTGAGTGTGTTGTGGTCCCACCGGCCCGTCGGCCCTCGTGCTGTTTGGCATTTGGTATGAAATCCAAAAAGAGAAAAAAAAAAGAAACACGATTGCCCAGACAGACAGACGGCAAGGAGCTCACTCACCCCCGCTGTTTTCTTCTGGGAGTTCTGTGGTTTCGGGTCTAACATTCAAATCGTTCGTCTATTCTGAGTGGGTTTTTGTTTGTGGAGCGAGATGAGGCTTCGGTTTCATTCTTGTCTGTGGCTGGACAGCCTTCCCGACACTGTTTACTGAGGAGACTGTCTTTTCTCTGCGGTGTGTTCTTGGCCCCCCGTAGAAAATGAGTTGGCCGAACTCGTGTGGGTTTGCGTCTGGGCTCTTCACCCTGTTCCCTGGACCCAAGCGTCTGCTTTTGTGCCCGGGCCGTGCTGGTGTTGACGGCTACAGCTTTGCAGTGTCGTTTGAAACCAGGAGATGCCTCCAGCTCCGTTCTCTCTCGAGATTGCGTTGGCTCTTTGGGGTCCTCCATGGCTCCATACAGATCTTAGGATCGTTTGTCCCATTTCTGTAAAAAAATGCCGTTGGAATGTTGATAGGGATTGCACTGAATCCGTGGATGGCTTTGGGTAACCTGGGCACGTTAACAAGATTCATTTTTTCCGTGCACGTGAGCACAGAATATCTTTCCATTTATTTGTGTCCTCTTCAATTTCCTCCGTCAACATCTTACAGTTTTCGGTGCACAGATCTTTCATCTCCTGGGATAAATTTATTTCTCAGGATTTATTTTTTTGATGCAACTCTACATGGAATGGGTTTCCTCATTTCTCTTTCTGACAGCTTATCGTGGGGGTATAGAAATGCAAGTGATTTTTTTGTTGTTGTTGATTCTGTATCCTATGATATACTGAGATCATTTATTAATTTGAACTTTTTTTGGTGGCGTCTTAGGAGTTAGTTCTCTCTATATAATACGTCACCTGCACATAGGGACGATTTTGCTTCTTCCTTTCTAATTTGGATGGGTTTTATTTCTTTTCCTTGCCTAGTTACTCCAGCTAGGACTCAGCTGCTATGCTGAGTGACCACGGTGAGGGGGGCACCCTGGCCTTGTTCCCAGTCTCTCAGGGTCTCACCTTCGAGCACGAGGTCAGCTGTGAGTATGTCACACGGGGCCTTCGTTATGTCGAGGTGTGTTCTCTCTACAGCCAGCTCGTTGGGAGTTTTATCACGAAGACGTGTTAAATGTTGTCAGATGCTGCTTCTGCGTCGATCGAGAAGGTGAAGAGGTGTTTATCCTTCGCTTCGTTAACGTGGCGTGTCGCATTAATCGATCTGCAGACGCTGAGCCATCTCTGCATCCCTGGAACACAGCCCACGTGACCGTGGGATAGGCTGCATCTGATGCGTTGTTGAATTTGGTTCGCTAAGATTTTGTTGAGACTATTCGCCCCCGTGTTCATTGGGGATATTGAGCTGTAAATTTCTTCTCTTGTACTGTCTCGTTCTGGCTTTGATATCGGGGCAATGCTGGCTTCGTACAATGGGTCTGGACGTGTTTCCTCTTCTTTTATCTTACGGAAGAGCCAGAGAGACGTCGTATTAAGTCTCCTTTCCGTGGCGGTGGAATTCACGAGGGAAGCCGTCTGGTCCTCGACTTCTGTTTGGGGGAAGATTTTGGTTTCTCACTCAGTCTCCTTACTAGTCATCCATCGATTGAAATTGCTCTGCTCCAACATAGTTTAGTCGGGGCGGGTTGTGTGTTTTAGGGTTTCTCTGCCTCTTCCAGGTTGTCTGCGTTCGGGGCTGTGTAATCGCTCAGAGCAGTCTCTGTGAGCCCTTGTTTTTCTGTGCTATCGGTTGCAACATCTCCTCTTTTAGTTCCGATTTTCTTCTCTGAGTCTTTTCTCCCTTTTTAAGTCTAGATAAAGGTTTATCTATTGTTTCGAAAAACACCTCTCAGTTTCATTGATCTTTTCTAGTGTCTTTTGAGTTCCCATGTCATTTCTATCTGCTCTGATCTTCGCTATTTCCTTCCTCCTGCTAACTTTGGGCTGAGCTTGTTCTGCTTTTTCAAGCTCCTTGAGGTGGAAAGTGTCTTGAAGTATAAAGTTCCCTGAGGTGTAAAAATGAGGTTGTTTACTTGAGGCCTGTCTTCTGTTTTCCTGTGGAGCGTCTAGCTTATAAACTTCCCTCCTAGAGCTGCTTTTGTGCCCCGCATAAATTCTGGTGTCCTGCGTCTCTCTTTCCCTCGTCTCGGTATGCCTTTTTATCTCTTTTTTTATTTCCCCGCTGACCCATTCATCTGTTCAGGGGCGTGTTGTTTAATCTCCAGACGTCTATGAATTTTCTAGTCTTCGTCCTGCAACTGATTTCTCGTGTCATATCACTGTGGTTAGCAAAGATGGCTCGATCCGATTCCAGTCTTTTTAAACTTCTTGAGAATTGTTCTGCGGCCTAACATACCATCTGGAGGATGGCCCGCGTGCGTGAAGAGGTACGTGCCGGGGTGCCGCGGGATGGGGTGTTCTGGGCGTGTCTGCCCGGAGCATCTGACCCAACGTGTAGTTTGAGTCTGCTTCTCCGTGTAGATTTTCCGTCTGAAGGGCGTGTGCATTGTTAAAAGTGGGGTATGGAAGTCCCCTGCTATTTTTGTACTGGCTGTTCATCTGTCCCTTCAGATATGTTCATTTCGCTTTATATATTTTGGCTGCATAAATATTGGTAACTATTACATCCTTAGGACGACTTGACCCATTTATTGTTACACGATGACCTTTGTCTCTTGTTATGGTCTGAGCTTGACGTCTGTTTTGTCTGGTATAAGGATAGCTACCTCTGCTTTATGCAAAAAAAAAAAATTTCCGTTTGCGTGAACTATCTTTCCATCCCTGCCCTGGGCCTGTCTGTCCTTGAAGCTGAGGTCAGTGTCTCGTAGGCAGGTACGGTTAGTTGGAATCTTGTTTTTCGTCCGTTCAGTCACTCTAGGATTTTTGATTCGAGCACTGAGTCCGTTTGCATTTAAAGGAATTATCGGTGGGTACGGGATCACCGTTGCCTTTCTTCCTGCCCATTGTCTTCTGGGTGGTTCTGTGTCCCTTTGCTCCTCTCCCCCTCGTGCACTCTGTCTTCCTGATTTAACAATGTGACACGTCTACGCCTTTCTCTGTCTCCTGGGTGCGTCTGCTGTAGGCTCACGCTTTGCAGGCACCGTGAGGCTTTCCTGTCGGAAGCCAGCCGACACAGTAATTGAGGGTACCTGGAAGGGGGAGCGTGGACTGAGGAAAAGACAGAAGACAGACAGGATTGCAGGAGGGAGCACAGATTCGAGCTGTGTCCCCGAGTTCATTTAGCACAGCATACTTATACCCTTGGGAGAGCATGAGAAGCGAAACCCACAGAGAGGCAATACCATGGCTGACATTCACACAGGAGCCCAAGTGTTCTCAACACATCTCTGCTCCTTAGGTCAAGGACTGTTCAACTCTTTGCCTTGAGTCTTCATCAGAACTCCCTCCTCCTGCACCTGCAGACCACAGAGTCTGCCAGCCCTGCACGCTTCTTGCTCTGCAAGCAGCTTTCACCCTTTCTGCAGGGCGCTCAGCAAACACGGCTCCCAACACTGTCCTAAAACACCTTGTGTTGATAACCGTCTATTGACAGCTGACAATAATAACTCAACCTCGAACACCTGCCGACTCCCCCCACCCCCACGTGTTCACGGCAGTATCTGCATCTGTTTGCAGTGTGTATCCATGACCAGATTGCCGGAGTGGCGTGAGCTGGTTTTGATACGTTGTCTTCTAACCTTCACCCTAGGCTCACTCAGCCAGGGCCAGGGCCACGGGAAGGCGCTCTGTGTGTAAGCAAACACTCGCCTGTCTGTGTCCGTGTGTTTTCCTGTTACAATCATAGGTGTTTCGTTTCGACTTGCAGAGCCGGCTGTGTTTCCACAGCCACGCTCGCGGGGACGAACTCCTTCGGCTTCCGTTGGTCTGGAAAACCTTTTTCTCGCCTTCGATCCCGAAGGACACGTGGCCAGGGGGTGTGTTCACAGCCGCAGTATTTTCCTTTCAGCTCTTTGAATGTCTATCATCCCCTCCCTTTCCCTGAGGATATGCTTATGGGGTCCTTTCATCAAACCTGCTCATTGCTTTTCTCTGGCTGCTTTGAAGAGTCTCTTCTCGTCTGTGACAGTTGAACCGTTTAATGACAATGCGTCCCCGCGGGGGTCTCTAGAGATTCGTCTTCTTTGGGATTTTCCTGGCTTCTCGGGTCTGGATGTGTTTCCTTCCCCAGGCTGGGAACGTTCTCAGCCATTATTTATTTGAATAAACTTTCTGCCCCTTTCTCTGTTTTCCTTCTGGGATTGCTAGAGTGCAAATATTGACCCATTTGGGGGAGCCCCCAAAAATCGTATAAGCCAGCGGTCCCCGACCTTTTTGGCACCAGGGACCATATTAATCTTGTGCTCTAAGAATGACTTTAAATCAGTGACTTGGATGAAAATATCATTTTGATGGTGATCAGATGTTCTGACTTAGAAGATTAGTGATGGATAACTGATAGTACAGATACTGCTCCTGTATCATTTCCTGTGGTTAGAGTTCTGACCTGAAAGACATACAATGCAGAGATAAGGAAACGATACACATCGAGGCTGACGTGACGCGCTCCTGAAGGGCGGGTGCTGCTTGGCAGAGACGTGGCATGAGTCACGTGTGACCCGAAACCCCCCAGGAGTCACACTTAAAACGGTCCAAAGAAACCGGGGAAATGGATCTTCAAAATACGTTCAACTCAACCAATACACACAACATAAAATCATTTTCAACACCTAATCAGCATAAAAATCATCAGTGAAGTGTTTTACCCTTTTTTGGGCACTAAGTCTTCAAAACCAGATGGGCACTTCATACTGATCACACAGCCCAGTTCGAACTAGCACATGGCACGTGCCCCGTCGCCGCCTGGGGCCAGCAGCCACTGCGCGGGGCAGAGCAGGTCAAGCCATCGGTCTGTGTGAAAGTCGTCAGACAAAGGTAATTGATCGTCAGTGTGACGTAAGTCACTATGGGAATAATGCAATCTTGGGTGGCACGTGGTGTCTGGTATGTGAGAGACAACCTTGAAATCTCAGTGATATGTAACGTTGACCCTGAAACCTCCGAGGCCCGTGACCTTGACCCTTCACGGTCGCTCGCACGTCCACGGCTGAGCGGGGTGATCCTGCGATGGAGCGGGGGTGGCTGAGCTCGCCCAGGCACCTGCGTTTGGCCGAAGGCGGCCCCCGCTGGCTGCTCTCGCTGTCCCCGGCTTCGGCTGGGACAGCTCGCCTCTGCCCCGCCTGTCCTCCCATGTCCCCGCCAGGCCAGCCGGAGCCGGCCCTCAGGGAAGGGGCGTCACTTGAACCAGGCATAGTGGGGGCTTCGCCCAGGCCGATTCACCGGGCGGGGAGCCGAGTCCCCCGTCTGAGGGAGATCTGGGGACCCCACGGCAAAGGACGCGGCGCCATCGGCCGCCTCGGGTACCAATCACACGAGTGGGCTATTTCTTCGAGGACTGGCCACCACGCCTCAGAAGTGACCCGCCCTGCGTGCAGCCTGGTGGCCGAGCACTTAGGACCCGGCCTTTTGATAAAGAATCATAGGAAA
Organism: Macroglossus sobrinus; assembly: GCA_004027375.1. Taxonomy (NCBI): domain Eukaryota; kingdom Metazoa; phylum Chordata; class Mammalia; order Chiroptera; family Pteropodidae; genus Macroglossus; species Macroglossus sobrinus. The sequence goes on along the minus strand of PVKZ01005516.1, from coordinate 43,920 downwards.
TGTGCTTCGTCGTAAAACGAGAACGTAGGGGACCACAGGAAAGCCATCTTCGCATCGCGAAGGGCTAGCTTGTGCAAGGAGTTCTCGGTTCCCTATTTTCTGAGGTTCGTTCTGTGCCGGGAACTGCTAGAGGCAGAGACAAAGGTACGATGAGAGACGTGGCAGCAGATACTGGCCCCCCCCAAAGGAGAACTCTCTGACACATGCAACGAATCGTCACCGTCAACTCATCCACCTGCCACAGGCGACCTCGGCCGCGGGAAGCACCAGGGCGGAGGCGTTGGGAAGGCGGTCCCCATCCCGGGGGGTCACGGAGCGACCTCCCGAGGGGTCCCCCCGGTCTCTGGAGCTTTGCTGGTGGGATCTGTGGGAACACAGCACGCACTCTTTGTGCGTACAGACACCCCGAGACCCACGAGGGGCCCCCATCGGACAGACGATCACCCTCGAGACCGGCCGTGTCGCGAGGTGTTTACTTGGCTCGCTGTTTCGCCACACGGACGCGCAGGGTGGCGATGGGACGGGGTCACGTGAGCCGGCCGGGTGCACCGGAAGTGAAACAGACTGTGGGTGCCGACGTGTGCAGAGCCGGGCGCTGACCACAGACCCCGAGAGCGCCGGGGCCCCCCGCTTCTCAGGAGGGCCGCCGGTCCCCTGGGGCCGCCGGAGTCCACACCCTTACCCAGGGGGCACAGTGACAAAGGCCAATGCAAAGCAGATCTTCAGCAGGGCCAGGCTGGGGTTCGGAGCCGCGCGACGTGGGGGTTTCGTGTGGGCAGCGAGGGCATCACCCGGAGCTGCTTCTGCTTCCTTCCGAGAGCAGGATGCTCGTGGGGCTGAGGGAGGCCGGGTGGTGATGGCCTTGGGGGCGCGTGTGATGGCGGGGGCTACAGGCGGGGAAACGGGCCCACACGGGGGGCAGCTCTGAGTTTGACGAGACAGCCCCCCTCCTCCATGGCAGGACCGGGGGGAGTCCGGGGCAGACCTCGGCGCTCAAAGTCACGCCACCCCGGGCGGGGGGCCGGGCGGCACGCTGCCACGAGACCTCGGGGCGCTGGCTCGGCTCGGGCTGCTCTGAGTTCACGGAGCTGGCTGACGCTGCTGCCATGCTCCCTGCGGGGTCGCGTCAGGGCCGGGGGCCCCTCGGGGACAGGAGATAACTTCCCTGTTAGGGTCCACGGCGCCGAATGTCTCCGACGCGGAGGGCGGTCTCGGCCACCGCCCCCTGGCTGGAAGGACATCAAGGGCCCCGGGGGACATAACCCCCAGGTGACCAGGACTGGAAGTTCTCACACAGGGTGGATCGGGGTGCCCGGTCCCCACCAGGGGTCTGAGCGCAGAACACGCCCTCTACTCAGCTTCCTCTGAGAACCCCTCTGGCCGCACGAGGCTCTGACCAGCCACGGCCGGACGCCTCTGCCACGGACCGGCCCTCTGCGCGCCACGGACGGCGCCCCCCACCAGCCGCCTTCGGAGGTGGACAGGCCCTGGGGCGCCGGCCTCCAGGACTCCGTGGGGCACGGGGTGCGGCCTGAGCCGGCCTGGGAGGCAGAGGCGGCGACGAGCCCGCGGTCCCTGCTAACGGGACGGGAGTGACGGGGACGCAGTGACGCGGCCTGGCGGGCTGCGGCGTGCCCGCCCACAGGCCCTCCAGGAGCAAAGCTCCCCACGGAGGGCTCCGGCCCGGCCCCGCGGTGGAGATGCCCCGGCCTCGGCCCCACTGTCCCCCGTACCCCACCGAACACATCGGGCGTCCCCCCAGCTCTCCCCCAGGGGGCAACGTGGACCCCAAACCCCAGACCTGGGGTTCCCCACCTGCCGCCGGCAGCCGGGTGGCCCCCTACCCTCCACAGACGCGCTGTGGCTCGTAAAGTTATCTGAATCGTGTCTGCCGGACTCAGCCTGGGCACCGCAGACGCGTCAGCACAGAGCCCTGCGCCCTGGCCCCGGCGTCCGGGGCCTCCCGGGCCGGCTCCCACCCCCTCCCCGCCCCGCGGCCCGCCCCGTCACCCCTGGCAGCGGTCCCCCTGCACCCGGGCGGTTCCGTGAGCTTGCTCAGCACGTTCCTGTCCAGTCCTGGCCACTCCTCTGCCAGGACCACCCGCCCGTGCTGTCTGAAGTGTCACTGGCACGCTGGGCACCCCTGAGCCCCTGGCCGAGGCCTCCTGGCCTGGCCCGGACTCCCTTCCCCGCCTGGCAGCCGGCCGGTCTGCGGCCCCTGAGTGAGCCCGGGCCCAGGCCCAGGCCCAGGACAGGGCGCTGTGGTCACTGCCGGCCCCGGTCACTGCCAGGCGTGGCCACTGCCGGCCCCGGCCGCTGGACAGGGCCTCGCCGGCCGCTGGACAGGGCCTCGCCGGCCGCTGGCCCTCCAGAAGCACCCGCTGCGGGGCCGCACGGATGGGTGAGGCGGTGATTGGCACGCAGAGGAAAGAGTGGGGTTTTCTTCAGAGCTTATCTCTCGTCTGCAGCAGTCTTTAGGCCTGAGCTGCCATCAGCCTCCCGGCCGCGCAGAGATGGGGGGGCGGGGGGTACCGCAATCTAGGGCAGGCCGGCCGCGCGGTCTGTCAGCTCAGAAGGGGAAGAGGTTTTAACTTGACAGAGAAGCAGGAGTGGGTGGCCCGTATGTGGGGCACTTACGTGCAGGCCCGCGGGGGCCGGGCAGCTCCCCTTCCGGCTTCTCCTGCTCCGGGGCCCCCCGCGCCCCATCCCCCACCCCCCACATGTTTGTCCCCTCACCAGAGGCCACCGACACCTGTAAGTGCCTCGCCCGGTAAAGCTGCTGGTTGTGACAAGGACACGGAGACGCCTCCGGCCAGCGGGCCGGTGGCTCTCGGATTTTCCCTTCGGGTTAAATCGCTAAGGAGTCCATGCCGGGGACGGGGACGGGGACGGGGACGGGAAGGACAGCCGGGACCCGGGGGGGGCCGTGAGCGCAGTGCCCGGGGTCCCGGCGACACGGACGCCGGGCCGGACGGGCAGGAGACGCGCTCACGGCCCTGCTGCTTGTTCCCTGGGAGGGGCGTCCGAAGCCCCTGCCCCCCTGGGCCTCTGCTCCCTCGGGGGGGCACGCGAGGTGCAGCCACCGCTCGGGGCGCGTGTGACACGCAGCGGGGGGTGTTGCTTCGAGAGCTCAGAGGAGGGGGAGCAGGGGGCTATGCCTGAGCCGTCTCGGGACACGAGTGACGGATGGACTTCCCACCAGGGCGGCTGGTCACACGACAGGGAAGCGTCTGGACGCTCAGCAGCCCCGGCGGCCACGCCGACCCCAGGCCGGAACCCCCCGCCGGGCCGGGGACCAGCCCCTCCGAGCACTGGCGGGAACGTTACTCCTTCAGGTGTAAGGCCTGCAGACGGTGAGGGCTTTATACACGGGAACCCCCGGATCGAGGAAGTGGGTCTGGGGGGACCAGAAAAGAAGGGAAAACAAAGTCGCCCCAGGAGGCGGCAGGCGGGCGGGCGGCGGCTCCCCTTCCTGCCACCTGGAGGAGACGCCGGTGATCCGGGGACAGCAAAGCCACCCTCAGCTCGGCCACTGACAGAGTCTGGAACCGTCCCCTCCTCGGTGAGGGCACGAAAGCCACGCCCTGCTGCTCCCCGGACAGGGCCACCCGAGGGGGGGCCCCCCGCCCCCCACCAGCCCCGACGAGCTCGTCCCACACCCCGGCTCCTGGCATCCGAGTCCCCCACCACCCCCACCTTCTGCCCCCACCCGTGGTTGCTGCCCACACTGATGGCTATTCTGCTCTCATTTCACCCCCAACAGCCCCCCACCCCCCAAGCCACGATGGGCTCAGGGCTCCCGGCCACCTGGAGGGGGTCACCCGCCCGGGACCCACAGAAGCACTGTGGCCGGCGGCCCGTCTGCAGGACGGGGGCGGCGGGGGGCCAGCGACCCAGTACAAACCACACAGAGCCCCGAGTTCCCGGGGTGAAAGGCCCTCAGGTTTATGGGGGACCCCTTTCCTGCACGCTGACCACTGCCGGGCTACAACTCTTGTTGGAAGGAAGGGGTCACCCTGGCGTGAGCCGGGGCCCGGATCTCCCAGCAGCCAGGGTCCCCCAGTCCAGGAGACTGGATCCTGGCCCCCCGACCCAGCTCGGGGACCATCACACGGCACTGGGGGCCGCCCCGCGCTTCTGGGGGACGCGTGTGAGGAGGCCCCACCTAAGTTAAACAGCAGGCGTGGCCTGAGGGACACTCTGCCGCCCAGGGCTGTACAGCGGGCTGCGGGGGTGGGGGGCACCCAGAAAGTTCCATCTCTGGACGAACGCCCCGAAGTGATTCTGACACGATCTAAATTTGAGAACCGCTGATTCAATCAATGATAAGGTTTCTGCCGGCAAAATCTCAGTCTCAGATTGACTCTGTAGCGCCTGCAGGCTCCACGTGTGACAATGTCATTCTTACCGGTAACTGGTCTGCAGTTACTAAGTTAGGCCCGAAAAAGATGCAGCTTTCAGAAGATCCTCCTCCTGCAGTAGATTGCGTCCACGCATTCCCCTTCCCGCCCCTCCCGCCCATCCTGCGGAACGGTTCCCATGTTTTTCGCGTCTACAGATGTCATTAAACCCCATTTACTATTTTTTAAAACAATCTTTAAAAATTTAATTATTAGAAAAAATGTTTTTAATAGCTAGACTACTTTTACTATTTTGGGTCCTCTGCCTTTCTCTGTGCAGGCGGAATTTTCCTACAGCCCAGAGAACGAACTTCCTTCAGCATTTTTTGGAGCACGGGTCTGTCGGCAATGAGTGATTTCAGTTTTCGCTTGTCCAAAAAAAGTTTAATTTTCTGCCTTCGATTTTGAGAAATGTTTTTTCTGGGTGTAGAATTCTGGGTTAATCGATCTTTTTTTTTTTTTTTTCAGTTCTTTAGGGAGTCACCATTATCTCCTAGCTTGCATTATATTGAACAAGATATCTACTGTCATTGTCTTTCTTCTGCGTGTAATGTAGCATGCAGCCCGCTCTGGATAAGTTCTATTTTCTCCTCGCCTGTGGCTTTTAGCAACTTGGTTGTGCTACGTCTCAGTCAGTTCTGGTGAGGGGGTTGAGTTCTTTCTTTTTTTCTTTCTTTCTTTCTTTTTTGTGGTTGAGTTTTGTTTGTTTGGGGGTTTGTTTTGTTTTGTTTTGTTTTGGATTTATGTTGTTGGTGTTCTCTGAGCTTCATAGAGCTGAGGTTTATTCTCCTGCATTATTTCTCTCTCTTTATTTCTTTTAATCTGTTCTTTCTCCTTTATTCTGGGATTCCAACTGCAGATATGTCGAGTTATTTTATATTGTCCCACAGCTAGCTCTTGGATGTCCTGATTCCTTTTTTTTTTTTTTTTGACATTCTATTTTATTGTGTGTATCACTTTATATGCTCCCTATTCATTAATCTTTCTTCAGCTGAGAGCAGTCTACTAATAAGCCTGCCCAAAGAATAATTGATGCTTTCCACTTTTATTTTTATTGGTAGCATTCCCATTTGTCTCTTTCTTATAGTTGCTATATCTCTGTTTAAACATCCCATCTGTTCACGCATGCTGTATACCTTTTTCTCTGAATCATCTAACACATTTATCACCGTCATTTTAAAGTCCCTGTGTTAGAGTTTTCCAACATCTGGGCCGTCTCTAGTTCCGGTTCTGTTCATTGCTTTGTCTATTGGCAATGAATTGATTTTATTTTGTGTCAACTCTTGATGGACTGCAGAAAGCCATGCATGCGTAGTAGAAACCGGAGTTGGTTTCACGCCCGTATGAATCATTTCAGGTACGGTGCGCGGGGCGAGGGAGTCGTCCGTCTCGTCGGGAGTTGAGCTGGGTTTGAGTTTTGTTTTGTCTTTAATCGTCGCCTTCCATGCACCACAGGCTCCCAGACCCTCTGTGCCTCCATAGCTTCCAGTGTGCTGAGCGCTGGCGGACTTCTGTCCCTGTCCCTGCTCCAGCTTCCCCTCCCGGCCTTTCCTGGATGCCTGCGCTGGACAGAGGTTCGTCCTCCCTCCTGGTCTGGCCCCTCCCGCAGAAGGAGACGGCTACTGCTCGTCAGTGAGCTGGGAGGCCTGTGGTCGGAGGAGGAATTCTCTGTGGTTCCGAGTCTTCTGCAAACCCTGTAGATCTGGGCTCAGAGGGAGGGGATTCTAAGCTTTCCTGCATCTCCTTCCCGCGGGGGCCGAGCTCGGCCTTGTGTCTGCGGTCAGTCTTGGGGAGTTTCCTGTCCTCGCCCTGCCACACTGGATATTAGTGTTTGTCCTGGGACAAGAGACTTAATTTTGCTTCTCTCGGTAGCTCTGAGCTTTTGCTTCCTGGCAGAAAAAGATGATGGGGAGGGGTGGAGGTTTGTCTGTTTCTTGGGAGCCGCCAGTGGCCTCCTACAAGCCTGTGGCGCTGATGGGGCTCTCTCCAGGCTCCTGTACCGCCCCCCACAAACTCTCCTGGGGAGCCCCACAGAAAAGGGCCTGCAAACAAGTGTGAATTCCCCTGCATCTCAGGCCTCCTGCTATGTGAACCTGATCCGCTACCCCAATCTTTTTAACCTAAGGGCCCTGTACTTCCCCACGCTCTGTCTGGCATCGTTCACCCCGTCTCTCCTGGAAGGGGCTTTTCTCTTTTGGGAATTCAGCTCACGTAGTTGTCTCGCACCTGAAGATGAAAGCGGAGATTGGCTCTCAAGTACAGGGCGAAAAACAAGAGAAAAAGCAATGACATTTGCAAATCAAAGAAATACACGTGCAGAGCAGACAGTTAAAATCAAGACCAGAGTCGTGATTTCAGGAAACAGCCCGTGGATGGCCTGGGACCAGACGCTCGCCTGCACTGGTTATGCCCAGCGGGACTGGGCCGCGTCCGTGGCCCACGTAGTTGGAGGCTGCAGTGCTGATCTTGAACTTGAGACGGAACAGAACTTGGCGGACATGTCCAAGCACCAGAGACAGGAGAACGTTCCAGCGCGGGCTGTCCTCAGGCCATCTGCTGTGGGTGACTCCCGTGTCACCTGTCGGTCCCATGAGGGGCTCCAGTGACGGTTGCTAGCATTTTGCTGGGGATTTTTGCATCCATATTTATAAGAGACGTGTGTCTATAGATTTCATATCTCGTGAGATCTTTCTTCTTGGTATGAAGACAAATGACCTCATAAAATGAGTTAGAAAATGTTCTCCTTTTTTTGGAAGAGTTTGTAAAGAATTGGTATTAATTTAAAATATATATTTGGTAGAATTAAGGGCTGAAACCATCTGGGACTGGGCTTTACTTTGTGGGGTTTTTTAATGAATAATTTAATCTCTTTCTTTGTTACAGGTGTATTCTGATTTTTTATTTTTTCTTGAGTTGGTTTTGGTAGTTTGCCTTTCTAGGAATATTCCCTTTTTATCAAGTTCTCTAATTTGTTGGCATGCAATTGCTCTTATTTCTTTGTAATGCTTTTTATTTCTATAAAATTATGGTTAATGTTTTATATTTCTGAAGCTAGTCATTTGAGTGTTCTTTCGTTCACAGCCCATCAAGCCAAAGAATTGTCAATTTTGTTGATTACTTTTTTAGAATCAGTTTGGGGGTATTATTGATTTTCTCTACTATTTTTCTTTACTGTATTTTATTAATTTCCACTCTAATCTTTATTATTTCCTTTCTCCTGAATGTTAGGTTTAGTTGTCTCTCTTTTTACCAGTATTTCAAAGTAGAAGTGTAGATTATCAATTTGAGATCTTTCTTCTTTCTTAATAGAACCACTGATAGCTACACATTTTCCTCCAAACCCTGCTTTAGCTGCACCACATACGTTTTAGTATGTGTGTCTCTATTCTCACCCATCTTAAGGTATTTTCTGATCTCCCTTTTCAGTTCTTCTTTGACCTTAATCCTATCATTTTTGGTTGCTTAGTACTATCATTTTTAATTTCTACATATTTGTGATTTCCCCAAATTTCTTCCCGCTATTGGCTTCTAATTTTATTTCAAAATGGTTAGAGACCATACTTCATATCATTTCTAGACTTCTCAATGTATGAAAGGTTGATGTTTGCCTCGCATATGGTTTATCCTAGAGAGTATTCCCTGTGCACTTGAGATGAGTGGATATTATGTCGTATGGGTGTCTGTTTAGTTGGTTTCTAGTGTTTTTCAAAATTTTGTTTGCCTATCGATCTTCTTTCTAGTTTTTGTCAATTTTCGCAGATAAGCAACGGTTCTTGCTGCTTATTTTTCACTTCATTTCTGTCAGTGTAAGTAAAAGATGCAGTCTATCCTTTCACTTTGAACTTATTTACATCCTTCTAATCAAAGTGAGTTTCCTACAGACAGCATAGAGCTAGGTTCTCTCTGGATCGATTCCGACAAAACCTGTCGTAATTGCCACGTTGAGATCATTTCCATTCAATATCATTGATATCTCAGCCTTCAGGTTTACTTTTTGCCTTATGTTTCTTCTTTCCTCCTTTCTTTTGGACTATTTAAACACTTTATAGCATTTTATTGTTATTTATCTTTTCCTCTATCGCTTCGTATATATTTTTAGTGGTTGCTTGAGGGTTTCCCTCTGTTGTTCAAATGATACAGTTTTGTCGATCCGTCCTCAGGTTCACCAATTCGTTCACCTGACATCATGGTTCTGCTGTTGATTTTCTAATAGATCTCTTTGACCAGGATTATGGAATTCAGAGTATATTAATTTTTTTTTTAATAACAACAAAAAAGCCGTACTCCGGTTCTCAGCGTGGCTCTCATTTTGGGTAGCCAAGAACTACTCTCAGTGATCCAGGGACAGGAGTGAGAAATGTCATCTCTTAGTGATGGCTACTGCCACCCTGGCCACTCTGACTCATTTTTATTAATTTCCTCCACTGTGTCATTTTACCTCTTCCAGGAATTCAGTAAAACTTGTATTAAATTGAATCCCTCTACAAAGTAACATTCCACCTGAACTTATTTCTGTCCGTTCTCTCTAGGAATAAAGCAAACAACAAGAAAACAACATAACAGAAGGGATGTCTTTTTGCAAAATAAATGGCACAGGGTAGATAGATACCTAACAGCATTCAAAGCAGGAATAAAGAAATAAATGATTCTTTCCCACAAAGCATAGTGTTACGAGCACTATTTAACAAACCATCTCTTCTCCGTTTTAACCACCGTAATGTGAGACTTATACGTGTATCTCTCTCCATACACACATATATTTTGCATAGAAACTGACTCCTCCTTAACTGTGTGGGCTTTTACAAAGCATTAGAAATATAGGCCACCTTAGAACGCGTGCCAAAATAGGACACTTTGCAGAAGACTATCTTGTTATTTCTCTCCAGGGGCGCGGAATTTTCCACTGTGGTCTGGCCTCTGTGGTTTCAGAAAGCGTGCGTCTGCTGCCAGTGTGCTCTCTTATGTAACAGCTGTCGTACTGTGCGCAGCCACCCGCCTGGGCCAGCCGTGCTCGCCCGGGGAACTCCCCGGGTAAGACGGCGATTCGGTGACGGGACGTGCTCTCTCATGAAGTTCTCTCTTTAAAGACTTGAAAACTTTTACATCGTAAACATATTTAAAACGCAAGTTACCTTCATGTCCAATTTTCATCTTTAGTGATTTAGGATCTTTTGTTAATTCAGGATTGTCGTCCACTGTCAGTTATTATTTAATGTCTCAGCTCTCACTGCAGAGAACATTATGTCAACACCCAGAGGCCACCATTGTCCAGCTGTTCCCTCGTTCGTGACCTCTGAAGTCACTCCACAAAGGCCATGGGGAATGGGGAGGGGGGAAGCACAGAGGGAGGACCCCGGTCCCTAAAAGGCTGTGTGAAGAAGATCCCCAGCCCCTCCCGAGGGCCGATGAGATCATCGGATTTTTATGTGAGTGATAAGTTCTGGCAGTTAAGTCACAGAGATTTTGAAAGTGGCCGTGACAACAAAAAAAATGACAGAATCGAAGGAAAACATAATTCAGCAATAATTGGAGATTTCAATGCCCGATTTTTCAGGGATGGACGGAACCTCTAGGAGCGAGACCAGCGAGGTATGAGGAAACCGCACAGCTCTGTCATCGGCCAGCCCTAAACAGCGGCCGGAGAGCACGCCTCCTTCCCGCAGAGCACACGCTCTTAAGTGCACGGACGCACACCCAAACCACAGCGCGACACCGCCTCACGCCCCCCAGAACGGCTGCCTTTCCAGAGAGAGGTGGCGATGAGTGTCGGCGAGGCCGTGGACGCACTGCTGGCAGGGGCGCAACGTGCAGCTGACTTAACATGCAGTGTCGGCTCCGCAGAGAATTAAACAGAGTTTTCATAGGGCCCAGAAATTCCCCGTCTGTGTATGCACTGAGAAAACGTACGTCCACCGCGGAACTTGTAGGTGGACGCTTCTTGGCAATAGTATCCTAATGTGAAAACAACAACACGTGGAAACAACACGTGCCCACCAAGTTATGAATGAATGGACATGCACTGGAATATTATACAGCAATGAAAAAGAACAAAATGGTGAAAGATGCTACGGCAGGGCTGAACCTTGACAACATTATGTTCAGTGAGAGAAGCCAGTCATGAAAAACAATATATTATACGACCTTGTATCATTCCATCTGTAAGAAATGTCCAGAACAGGCCACTCTGTAGAGACCCGAAGCAGGGTCCTGGGGGAGGGGGAGGGGGCGGGGGCGGGCCGTGGGAGTGACTGCTAGTGCACATGAGGTTTTCCAGGGAGTGATGAAAATGGGTCGTGGTGACACTGGCCCATCTCTGTGCATGTGACAAAGTCTACACTGAATCGCGCACTGCACACGAGTGAATTATGTGGTGAGTGAAAATGTCTCAGCAAAGCTGTTAGAACGATCACTGGTGACAGGAGTGCGTAGTGGCCTCTCCCAGGCCTGAAGGGTGTCGGGGACCCACTCCCCGGCTGCAGGCCACCGAGAACCTCCTTTCTGTCCCCGGCTCTGCGGGCAGATGGTGCGGGGGCCTGGGACCTGGGACACCCGCCAGGCCTTGGAAGCTCCTGAGCGGACAGACGCGCCGTGTCCTCGCTCCCACGCGGCGTCTCAGAGGCGGGGTCCAGAGGGGCCACGCGGAGCCCCGCCACCAGCGCCAGGAGCCTGGGTCCACGCGCGCCCTCCGGCCCGTGGGCCCCTCGCAGGCAGCCCCTCGCGTGGGGCGTGGATGCGGACGCCGGGCTGAAGCCCGGACCCTGGAGGCCCCGCCCCGGCTGTGACAGCGGAGCGCGGTCCCCGAGGAAGCTGCCCCGCACGCCCAGCCGGGGGACCGTCCCGGGGCGGGGCCCTGTGCGGATGCAGGCGGGGCCTCATGCACCTGGGGCGGGGCCTTCTTTGACTGGGGCGGGGCCCTGCGCAACCGGGGCGGGGCCTCGTGCGACTGGGGGCAGGGCCTTGTGTCAGGGGCCTGCAGCTGTGACGTGGAATTACCTTCTTCTAGAAAAGGGATACAAAATTGCCTACATAAAATCAGCTATAAATGTATCACTTGGAATAAGAAACAAAATACCAACCAACGTACTAAAGTAAAATACAGTAACTGCCTGGCATTTTTATAAGACACTTTCCTGCATTGCTATATCGGCATTCTTTTTTGTATCAGTTCTTCATATCGGAATGACTTGATAAAATATTTCTATGGCGATAAAAGTAATTTTACTCTAGAATGATCAAAATGGTTTTTTAATTATTTAATATATTTTAAGAGTGTCATCAAACTTTACAATTCATTTTTGGAAATGTCATACTTTTTATCATTTTCAAATTGTGGAAACTTTTTTCAAGTTTTTTTCATAAAAGCATTTAGGATTTACAGCATTTAAATTACTTTTCAGGGACTGCTATTAGTAATAGAGATTCTTTTAAGTATATTCATTCACCAACTTGTCATAATGACATATTATGATTTTATGTCATCTTTATACTTTATGTCAGGTCACTAATAAAGTGTTTACATCCAGTTAATGAATGTATGTTTACACGATACATTCATTAACTGGATTATCAGATAATACAAGAGCATATTCATTTTGTCGATTCAAAATTTAACCCATGAGTTACTATTCGTGGCACAATCTGAAACGTATTTTGTGATGATCAGCTTTTGGTGTCCGGATAACGTCTGGTGTTTTATTGCTCGGCGGGCCCAAAAGCTGGCACCTCCCCACTGGACAGCTCAGTGCTCTAACAGCTGTGACTTTTCAGCCCTGTAATTCCCTTGGGAATAGAATGACAGTGCATTTTGAAGAGTTAAGAGTCAAATTCAGCATAACCTTCTGTGGCGCACGCGAGTCTCATGTTGGTGCGGCTGTCGTCTCGTGCACACGCCCCGTCTCCTTCAGGGGGTGGCAGAGTCGTGAGCGGAGGCCGAAGGCCGGGTTCCGACCCCCGGCAGGGACACGAGGGGAGCCGGACCGGGGCGGTGCCCTGCCCTGGAGGCAGCGGGCTGGGGGAGGGGGCTTTAGGGGAAGTGGTATCCGATGGGCCCCAGAGGAGGAACAGAAATTCAGCGGAAACCGAGCTGTCGCCCCAGGCACGCTCTCTCCTCCCTCCCGCCACAGCCGAGGGCACGAGTCCTGTGACTCTACCTCCTCGGCACAGGTCACTCATCTGCCGAGTGAACACAGCCTGCTTGGGACAGCCGCCTGGCCTGGTCAGGACGCTCTCTCCCCCAACACGGGCGAACCGAGGACACGGCACTCGGCAGTGAGCGGGGCGTCCGGACGCCACCCACTCTGCCGCCGCCCCGTGTCCCCACCGCCCACACCGCCTTGCGGGGTGGCCCACGTCCTTCTCGGGGTGGCCCTGGCCCAGGGCACACAGTTCCACCCACCCTGGGTGACCCTGTCAGCTCCACCTCCCAGGTACCAATACTCAGAGGGCGTCCCAGACGCCGTCCTCCCGGTGGTGGCGTGTGACTCTTCCCCTGTGCACGCAGGGTCCACGTTCACAGACCCCCGACACACAGAACACGTGCCCTGTGGCCGGGCCCTGCCGGGGGACGGCCAGCCACTGCCGGGGCGTGTGTGAGGGCGGGGCAGGGGGAGGCGGCGGGCAGAGCCAAGGCCCGGGTGCAGAAGGGACTGCACCGGAGCTCCGTGTCGGGAGGACCACCGTCTGGCCGCCACACTCCAAGCTGGCTGAAGATGGAGACCCACGTCCGACCGGCTGGCGACCGGCCCGAACCGGCTCCGCTAGCAACGACAAAGTGCTTGACAACCAAACACTGACGGGGAAAGTGCATCAAATCTGAACTCTGCACGACTTGCCCTCCCATCCCCCACCCCCAAATACACTCAAGTTACAAAACCAGGACCGGGCACCGCGGAGCCACCGCCGGACCCCACGCCCCTGCTGAGCGCACAGCGGGTCGCGACGCCCCTCGGGGCACCGCCTGCTCCCGTCCCGGGGAAGCGGCCGACCGGGACCCACGGCCTGGCCTGGCCGGCCTGCCGCGCCGGTTTTGGGTTCGTTTCCTATGGGCCGCCCTGGTTCCCCTGAGCTGAACCCGTCTCCCCCTTCCGGAGTGGAAGCCGCAGTGCAGACCGATCCCGAGGTCAGAGCGTGTGTGGGGATCCTGGCCAGCCTGACGCCCCGTCCAGGGGGGTCTGCATGCAGCCGGGGTGGGTGTCTGAGGGACTGCAGCCCCTCCTCCCTGTCCTGAGGGGTCACAGCCTGGCCACTCAAGCCCCCTCTGCTCCCCCCCTGTGTTGGCACCTGTACCATGCCACAGACGGAACAGCTGTCCCCTCCCTTTGGGACCAAGGTCCCGACTGGCCCTGGTGGTGAAGGGGTGCTGGGGACCCTCTGTCCATCAGACAGGCCCCGCTGAAACACGGGCCGACTCCACTGCCCCCCACAGCTGTGAGGGGCTGTCCTGGGGGGAACTGCAACCCCAGGACCCGCCCCCTGCCCAGGCTGAGGGCCCGTGCGCAGCCCGGGGCCCCAGGGAGCAGTCGAGGGCCGGACGCTGTCCCGGCACCGAGGGCAGCGTGGTGAAAGCGCCTGCTCCAGTGGCACCTGCGCGCTGCGCGCGGGCCCCTGCAGGCCACGGCGAGAGGAGACGCAGGGGCAGGCGGGATGGGGGGACAGGCTGGAGCGCCCGACGGCCAGACTGGGGGGCGCGGGGTGCCGGGCCCACGACGCTCAGTGACCGTCACACACGACGACGCGTAAAAGGTGTGAGCTTTTTATTCATTTTTAGTCACCAACAATAAAACGAGACCCAGCACTTCAAAGCTCCAGAGTAAAACAGGTTCACCACAAAAACGTATTTCAGCAGTTAACGTTTCACACACACACACACACACACACACACATCACACTCAAAACCTACCCAATCAAGGAACACACATGGAGAGACGTTTTCATGGCCAGATTGTAAGTCATTTAAAACTGTTTGATCAGAGGTGCGCGGTGCAGACGCCGGCTTCCCGTCCCCCGCCCCCCAAACCCCACCAAACCCTCCCCGGCGGGCGGGAACGCCGGGGTCAGGCTCTGGGCAACAGGAGGATGGTAAATGACAGACACTGCCGTTCAAGTTTTCACGAATTTAAAACTCCACACCCCACCACACTCCCAGTCCTTGCACTAAACTCCAGCCCCCATCAAAGAATGAAGATGCATCGCAGCCGGCCCGGGCTCCGAGGCCAGCGCAGACCCAGGACGCTCTGCAGGAAGCGGCCGCTTACAGGTGACAGTGACAGCCACGGAAACGCGTTTCGCGACAAGCACCTGGGGCGCTGTCGGCAACAGACGACGTGGCCGCACAGCTGCTGGCTCACGGTCCCCACGGACGCCCGGCGGGCTGACTGGTGGCCCACGCGTCCCACCCCCTCCTGCGTCCACGGCTCACGCCACTTCAGGTGTGCAGACTCGGACTTGGACGTGACGTGACCCTGCTCCTCGGTCATCACTCCCTTCACGTAAATGTGTCCGTAAAGTCGAGGTTAACGAGACGAAATCCTGCTCTTACATCCATCGTCGAGTCTGCTCACCTGCCAAGACCCACGAATCGGCTCTCATGTGCTCCTTTTATTAACAAAATCAACTTTAAAGAAAAAGCCATAATTTAATTGAAATAAATTACAAAATTTAGCGCTCGATCGCAGCCGCGCTTCTGTATCTCCCCGAAGGCGCAGCGTCGCCCCCGGCGGCTCCTTCCAGGGCTCGCCCGACACACCGCTGCCCGCAGCACCTTCGTGGTGCCGCGGGGGCACCACGCGCGGAGCAGGGGGCGCGGAGCAGGGGGCTCGCAGCCGGGTCTGCTCGAGGCCAGGCTGGAGTCCCACGTAAAGAGTCACAGAGCTGGAATCAGAGCGCTGCTTGTCGTTTCGGATGCATCTTGGTATCCGCATGCTTCAAGGCGTCTTCACACATAACAAAGTAGAGCCATGACAAGGAGCAGCTGTGACTAATAGAGCTTCCTACGTGGACACGAGTGACCACACATGCTGTCGGGGACAACGGCGTTCACTAAAAATCATCCCTGTCTCTAGATTTCTCTAAAAACCAGCAGAACCAAGGAGCACACACACACGCACACACACACACAGGCGTGTTTTAATGCGACCGTAACGGTCTGACAAACCTTCCAGACGGAAGGAGTGACTCGCGGGCGGGCGTCAGCGCCGCCGGACGCCAAGTCCGCCCTGGCTCCCGATGGCCAAAGCCACCGGCTTGCGGCGGGCGGGGCCCCGCAGCTCTGCCGACACCTCCCGCGCCGCTGTGAACACTGGCACCTGCCTGGGCCTGCTCCCCGCAGCGAGTCTGAGCAGGAGCAGTGTCCACAGAGAAATGTGCGGTGAACCGAGTGAAGAACATTATTAACTCCTCCACACGCGGGCTCGGCGGGAAGTATTCTGTTTAGTACAACGATCAATAACTCTTTAAAACATCTGCAGTCTCTTGGAAACACGAGACACCCACAGGGAGCGGACACTCCGGCAGCGACGGTCCCAACGCCGAGTGGCCCCGGCTGGGGTCCTCCGTCCCCCTTCACGTGAACGCGACGTCCTCCAGGTAGTCGGCCACGTCGCTGAGCTGGGACACGGTCAGGTCCTGGGTCAGGTCGTCAAGCTTCGGTGTTCGAAACAAAGGGAAGATCAGTGTCAGAACGTGGAGAGCCTCAGAGAATTTAAAAAATATATTACTCGAATTTAAATATTATCTTATGTTCTGAAAACTACTTCAAACTCAAAATCCCTTTTCCTCACTTTCTTTTCCCTATTTTGAAATCTGTGATAACACCGACAGCTGAACTCGGCATTAACAAGAAAACTGATCGTTAAAGTAATCCACGGAGGCAGGCATTAACACTTCCCTCTCCAGAACAAGAAACCTGAGGGTCAAAGGTCAAAAGCTGCCCAAGGAAACGGCACGTGACAGACCGAGGGCCCAGCCCGGACTGCCCTGGCTCACGTGGGGCCGTGGTCACACGCCGCCTCTCCCAGAGGCCCCTCCTCCCGCAGGTGACCGCCTGACCGATGTCACAGCACCCCAGACGGGCCCTCGGTCTGGGAAAGGACCCGTCTCCAGGCTGAGCGGCCACAGCCTAGAAGACGGGACTGGGGCCCTGGACTGGGGTCCCCGCGTTCTGGGCGCCGGTGCGCGGCCCTGAGATGCCCCGTCCGTCCGTCCACTCCTGACACACGCCTAAGCACACCTGCCCTCCACCCAGTGAACACGTCCGACGGGAGCTGCAGGACGGACCCCTGAGCGCTGGCCAGAGCGCACGGGCGCTGCCCGTCTCGAGGCGCCCCGCCCCGCCCCCGGTCCCGCACTCACGGGGCGCACCCACGCGCCCGTCACCTGTGCTGGCTTCTCTGAAAGTGCCCTCCCGCCCCATGCCCACTGTCCGCACCACGGAGGGGCCGATTCTGATCCCAGTCCTGGCCCGGGTGGCCACCTGAACGCACCCCGGGGTGCTGCAGCACCCCCACACAGATGCCGTCACCGCAGCGACAGCCAATCTCACGTTCTCATTAAACACATGCGTTTTCGACTTGGACCGGGTAACTCGGCCGTAACCCGTCGCGACTCTCAGCTGTCCTGCTAGTCTGCGTGAGCTGCGGAAGCTCCACCACGAACGAGGCGGCGCGCGGGCACGGACACGCCCCGGGGACGCGCGCTCGGCCGTACTTTGTCGCTGGTGTTGGCGTCGTCCAGCCCCACGGAGAGGTCCTCCTCGATATCCTCGCCGATGCTCAGCTCGCTTTTTTCTGAGCGATGGCTCGTACTGATCTCAGCGAAGGAAAGAAAGATAAGAACCAAGAACAAACACGTAAGGAGTAACTATCATTCCCCAACCTTTCAAATATTTACTGTAACCCGTTAAATGTGATAAAACATCACAGGGCATTCCCTTCACGCGTACTCTCTCACTGGACCCTCCAGTAACGCAGCGAGGGTGGCAGGGAGGGGACCCGAACAGACGAGGCCCGTATCCGAGACCTGGGCCCAACAGACAGAAAGACGCAAACCCGGGCTCTTAGAACCCTCTCTGTATCATTCCATCGTCTCAAGAATAACTGTATAATAAGTTGTTGTTAAAAAATAAACACAAATTTCCAACTGGAAAAAGAAACCCTCTCAATTATATAAAATTCTCAGACTCTAAAAATTCTCATCGTATCCACCAGAGATACCGCTTCCAAGCTAATCAGCAGCTAGTGCACGGATCGCACACATACAAGAGTCATCTGGGTCAGAGCGGCCATCGAGAGGGCCGTGTGTCAGCTGACGCAGGCAACGCCCCCCGCCCCAGGGATGAGGAAACGCGGGCGTGCACCGGTGACCTGGCGCCCGAGGGACTTCCGGGCAGGTCCTCGGTGCCGGTTCCTCAGCCCGCGCTTACGGAGTGCCCCGGGCGTGACACGGACGTTCCGTATTCTGACGGGGAATCAGAACCGGGCCCCAAAGCCCGATGGGTCATTCTGGGTTCACCACCTTCTCTTCACCTTCGAGCAACGTGAACGGGGGACGCGATGCCCTGGAGGCAGCGCCAGGGTAACTACGCCCGCTCCCCTGCGCCCAGAGCTCGTCCACACTTTTACCTCTGTCGTCCAACGGTCTCGCTCACCTGTTGAAGTCGTCCGCATAGTCGTCCTCCTCCCCAGTCCCTGGGAAGTTCAGGGAAAGACACGAGTTACATTCACATGACCACGTTTCACGATTTACCCACGTAAACACACACGTTTCCCTCCAAATCACCACGTTACTGAATGATGCTGCACCATGGAAAAAAGAGACCTCAAAGACCAGAAGTAATGTTTTACCGCGGGGCAGAACTGCGCCCAACACCCCCGCGCTTCTGTCACGTGACTGTCGCTCCCATTCGACCCGCTCCCAGGGGCGCCGGGCGCCCGAGCGACTCTGGCTCTGCACAGCTGTGCGCAGCCTGGATCAGTCTCGACCCGCCCCCGGCCCCTCGGGTCTCGGCAGAGGTGTCGCCGCCCAGGCCTGGCCTCTCACGAGTGCCTGGGGTGGCTCAGGTCAGCCTCCTCCCCATTTCCCAGCAGAAGCTGCTGTGGCTGCCGCTAGGCCACCCCGGCACGTGGAGTGAGCTGGACACACAGAAGCCACGCAGACGTGTGCCCACGAGGGGCTCGCTGTGGGCTGGCCTCGTCGCTTCACTTAGGATTTCACTCTAAGACAGAATCAGCCTCGAGCAATCGACACTGGAAGTGGAACCCCACTTACCTAGCCCGAGCGATCCAATCTTGTCATTGGCCAGCTTCAGATCTCTCAAAACCGTGCTGCCCCTTTTCCCTGAGAACGGGAAAGGGTTTCACGTTAAACCGGCATTCAGACTCCAAGTTTCTAGAACACGTCGATCTTCTCCCAGAAGCTGCTCTAAGACAGACGCGTAAGAAGCTAGGAGACCACGACGACGGTGATTACTCGCGGCCCATGCCCAGCGCTACGTCCCCTTCCATCACACGCGTCGTCATTGTTCACGAGAACCCGACCCTCAGAGTAACTGTCTGCACGACCATCGATGCCACCTTCTTGCTCAGGCAGCTCCCTCGGGCATGAATTCACGGACTGGGGCTCTTCTCATCGATTTTATTTTTCCTTTGAGCCTCTGAACTCTGTTTCAGTCCAGTCCCTATTTCCCTGAAAAACCACCTCCCGCTGGTTTTCTGATGGCCCAGCTTCCCACGTGCTGCGTCTCCCCTCCCTGCCCAGGGGCACGTGACACGGCCATGAGCGTGGCAGTCTGTGCCTTCCCTGAGGGTAACCAGCGCCTTGGGAAGGAACCGGAGGGAGGCTGGCGGGGGCCTCCGTCAGCGCCGCAGACGGCGAGGGGAAGCCACACGCCAGCCCCGCGGGGTGTCCTGGGACACCCCACATTGTGTCCGGCAGCACGACAGGCCGGGACGTGCTGCAACGGCACGCAAAGTCACCCCGCAACTTCCTGATAAAGATCTTTTAGAAAACCTCAGAAAAGGCACGATTACGCTTTGAACGTGCCGCCAATGACAGCGTCTCCTGACTGCGGCATCGGACAAAGCCACCCACACCTGTGCACGCGCATCAGTCCTCAGTCCCGGCACCTCGTGGGGGACGGCCGTCCACGCAGCGCACGGCCGACCCCACGCGCCTGCCGGTCCCCGAATGCGCTACACGAGGACACGCCAGGCCCAGCACCCTACGATCGTGACTGTGGTATCACAGAGTCTGTGACAAGTTGTTAAAACCTGAATTTACATCCTATGCAAGTCAATCTAAACAGAGATGGTTAAAAACCATGCACGACCTAGGTGTCACGTGACCGGCAGCTAGCGAGTCACCTCCGCAGAAGCACCCGTGACGCAGGAGGAGCAGCGCGCGGACCACGTCGGAGAGAAACCCGAGTGCGCACACGGCATTAGCGGGAAACGCCACTGACGGGTGGCATGCTGGGCTGGTGGCGTGACCGCACACGCATCTTTCTGAGGAAGACGAGCGAGGACCGTGTGCCCTGCCCTAACTGGGGAGACACGGATGCTGGGGGCCCACGCCCGGTCGTGGGCCGGCACGGGGCTCCGCACTCACCGTCCGCGTCCGTCAGCACGGCGGCTCCGGGGAGGGCGCTGAGTCCGCTCTTGAAGGCGGGGGCGTCCGAGAACGAGGCGAGGCCGCCGCCCTGCTTGCCGGGCCCGCCGGCCCTACGGACGGACAAGCGAGAGGAAGGAGAAGCAGGGACACGGTTACGGGGCGCTCTGACGCCGCCCCAAACACAGCGGCTGAGGTCACCCGCTGCGAGGGGCAGGCGCAGAGACGCGGGGGAGTCCGGGGCGCCCTGACGCCCCCGCCGAGCCCTCCGCTCGCCTCCCCTGGGATGCTGACACCTTACAGATCACCCACTCCTCACCCCGTCTGGGACTCTCCCAGAGGCCCTCCCGTCGCCCAGGGATGCAGACGAGGACGGCGCGGGGCTCGCTGGCACGGGTGCGACTCTGCAGGCCGCCGCACCGTCCAGGCAAGCCACCGAGAGCCTGGCCGCGGATCACCCCTTCAGAACCGGTCACACCCTCACGGGACGTGTGACACCCCGGGACATGCCCGACCGCGAGTGTGCCCCGCGCCTTCTCACACAGCCATCCCGCACCTCGGGGCTGCACCCAGCCCCCGCCCTCATCCTCCCCGAGCTCACAGCACCTCACTGTCCCCCCATCGGTCACTCCACCGCCTGCCCCGCGTCCAGACACTCTCTACTGCCTGCACCACCGAGGCACCCCCAGGCCCGCGCCCCAGCAGGGGGGCCCCGGGCGCGGCCTCCGGGAACCCTCGCCCTCGACGTCCCTGGCTTTCCACTTCAGAATGGACCGTTCTCAGCTGCACATGCGCTGTGTTTCCCACTAACTGTCCTCGAGCCCACACCCCGGCCTCCGGCCCCCACCCCGTAACTGCACCCCTTCCCCCCACCACTCGCCACTGATGGTCCTGTCCTGTCCTGTCCTCTCCTGTCCTGTCTTGAACGCGCTCGGCCCCCCTCGCCACCCCCCGGGCCACCACGACTGAAGCCCTCGTCGAGGTCGTCCCTGGCAAACGCAGTGGCTGTCTTTCGGAACCGACTTCCAGGGCCCCCTGTCCCCCGGCCCCCAAGGAGGCCTCTCGGCCCCTCCACGCTTCCTTCTCATGTCGCTGACCTAGAGGTGCTGCGGGGGCCACATCCTCAGTGACCCCTCGGTGTCCCAGCTTTCACGCCGTCTCAGCCTGATGACCCTAAAGCGTGTCTCTGGCCCAGACCCGTCCCTTAGTCCCCAGACTCAGTGGCGGCCGCAGGAACAGCGTGCTGGGCCTGGGCAGGGGAGGAGCGAGCCCCACTGCGCCCCGCCCCGCCCCCCGCTCTGCGCTTCCCAGCTCCGCCGCGCGTGGGGAGTCCTCTACCTTCGCTGCCCAGCCAGAAAGCCCGGCGCCCCTGACACCCACCAGCCCAGCCTCTCGTCTCACCGCAAAACACGGCCCCAAACCACTGCCTCCAGCGCCCCCGCCACCACGTCCCCTGGACCGGGACGCGCACCTGCGCCCGCACCCGCGCCTCCAGTCCCAGCGCCAGCTGCTCCGGAGACCACGCGGGATCCAGCCCCCTGGCTGCTCAGAGCTGGGCCCCCCAACAACGCCCCTGGCCCCCCACCATCCCACGCCCCTCGCATGGCGCTCCCAGGCCCAGCGCCACAGCGCCCCGGCCTCTGGGCCGCCCTCGCCTCCTCCAGCTCGGGGCTGAAACGGCCCCGCGGGCGGGATTTGGGGCGCCCACACGCTGTCCCGCTCTCCAGGACGCCGACTAGGCCCCGTGCCCACACACACAACACGCGGCGGCCCCTGGCCCACGGAAACCTACCCCTACGTGTGTGAAAACCCTGAACTGTGCCACGACGTGGAAGAATCCACAGCACGGATTCGGGCTCACGAATGCGCTCGTTACAGAAGCTTCGGAAGCTCCGTTTTTAAAAACGTACAGCGTTTAGAAATCGTATTTTCAAGCCTCTGGCGGGATCATCCGAGAGCAGAGTTTACTCACCAACCGTACGCGTTCTCTGCTTTGGGAATGGGGTCATCGAAGAAAGAATCTCCTTCCTCATCGTCTCCCCCTGGACGGGGCCCGGCTTTGTCTTCGGCGTCTGGACTTCTGTTGCTCAAGAAAGATCCGATTTTCGTCTCGTGGGCCACCGCGTGAAGACCGCTTTTGCTCTTCGGCTCTGATAAGGAGATGCTGGTGTCACTCTGGCTGGCATCGCTGCTGGCCTTCTGGAAAAGGAGAGGGGGGAAGAGAGAAGGTCTCCTTGGTGAAACCACACTTTCATAGTGAGATACTTTCAACAATAAAGAGTCTCATGGACATACGCTCATCTCTGTGCCCGTGTGCATGTCAGCGCTTGTGTGTGTGTGTGTGTTGGGGGGGGTTCTCACACGTGCGTGAGGTCCAGAGTAACCCCACACCTGTCCGCTCATCCCCAGGCTTCATGGCATGGCTAACTTCTGAAGGGGGAAGATGTCAAAGGACTCTTTTACACCAGCGTCCCCAGCCTTTGCAGCCCCGGGGACCGGCGCTCCTGTGAGCATCTGACGCCTGGGGACCCGAGGCGGAGCTGAGGCGGGGACGCTGGCGCTGGGGGCGGCTGCACACACAGGTGCAGCTTCGCTCGCCCGCCCTCGCTCACCTCCTGCCCTGCCACCCGGTTCCCAAGAGGCCACGGACGGTACCGGTGCACAGGCCAGGAGCTGGGGACCCATTTTACACCATTTCTTTTCGCCCTCCCTAGAATAGAACTATCTTTACACCCCGTCCCATCTGTGAAGAACGTCCCCGTGTCCTCTTGGACTGAATCACCTCCGTGTTGTCCACGCGCAAACGAGAGACCGGATCACCAGCAGAGGAGGAGGAGGAGCTCACACAAATGAGCCAAACACTACGACAACGTGTGTTTCGGACGTAACAGCCCCGGAGGTGGCCAACCCCCATCTCCACTCACGGCTCTACCGTGAAGTCCGCCACCGGGCAGGCGGGGCTCTGAGTTCAGTCTCTGAGGGACACCCCCCACTGCCCGCACCGCCCGCACGTGGCCTGGGTGTTACACAACAGACACGATCCCCGGTCATCGTAAACGTCCTGCTGAGGGGACGAGGCCAGCTCGGAACAGAAACCGCACGGCGCTCCCTCCGCCTCAGGGAGCCCTGACCTGCACGGCCTAACCTTACTGCGTCCCTCGTCAGAGTCCCTGCCGCCGCGGACGTGCCCACGCCGACACCACCACAAACAGCAGTAGCAGAAACAAAGCATCGTGATGCTGAGACAAGGGGCCAGCACCATGACACGCTCCCAAACGCTCCCCACGCTGTGCCACTCACACCCTCAGAGTGACCGTCCGGCCTGGGCACAGGGGCCACGCTCTCTGCAGTATGGACAGGGGCCTGCGGACATTCAGTCACTTGCCAGGGTCCCCAGGGAGTGGAGGGGTCAGGTCACTATCAGAATCTGACTCTGGAGGTCAGCTCTCCACACGTACGCTGTGCTGGGGGGTTGTGTCATATGAAATTGCAGTTTTGTGGGTTAAAAATTTCCCGAACGTCAGCAGACCACCCTAGCGAGAGCGGTGTTGTGCGAGAGGCTGTGACATCCCAGGAAAGCCCCCTCCTGACACAGTGTGGTCCGTACTCCAACTACATGATCCTTAGAAAGTAACGTCCCCAAGGACGAAGCTCTGAACTAGGGCAGCGTTTCCCGAACCAAATTCCTGCCAGGAGCTACTGAGGGAGGGGCGGGGAGCTGGGGTTGAACGGCTCGTGACCTGGAGCGGGGAGGTGACAACATGGGTTAGAAATGACACCACTCCCGAAGGCTGCTTCTGGTCTTAGCATGGGCACAGACAGGCTGCACGGCGTCGGTACTGAGACACGCGTGTCTACGTTCACACCCGTGAGAGGCTACGATTAGCTGGCAGCAGGCAAGATACACGCTACACAGTCTTTAGGGCTTGTGGAGTTGCACACCCACCGTGTCATCAACGCAGAGCAGTTAGTGACTGTACAAACCGCGGCTGCGAAAACAAGCACTCAGTTCCCACTCTTTTAAACAACACAGGATATTTTCAAAGAAGCAGAAACTTAAAAAATTACCTTAACAACTGTTTTGAAGTGTATCTGACACATGTTATCAAACGTAAACACCATCTAGCACGCCCACTGCAATTTCTGACTTATAACCTGAGTTACATCTTTTCAAAAGGCACGTGCCATTGGAAATAAATACCAAGTCTCACGACATTCGAACACATTCCCAATTAAAGGCACTAAGATAGCGATAGGTCATTCTTTCCTTCCAAACGCTCCTGAGCAGACTCACACGGGTAACTGGCAGGGAACAGATGGAAGCAGTGCACCGCTGCCACACACAGGACTGCTCTCCAGGGTTCCCGTCACCGCATCAGCTAGGTCCCTAAGGAGCGAACTGAACGTAGTGACTTAGTGACTAAGTATCACGGACACCCACGATCACTTCCTAGCTGGTTTTAGCACCGCCCCTACGTGGAAAGACTGGTTTCAGCAAGACCGGCCCCACTGAGAAGCATGTTAGGATGTGCGGCACAATGTGTTTTTAAAAATAGTAGTTAGTTTGTTTTAAAACTATAGTTCTTTTCACGGAGTAAAATAAACTTTAAAACACTCGATCTGCTTTGAATTGTCGACAAAATCAGCATCTAATCGCAGAGAAAAGTGTCGTTACTTTATAACTACGGCTCACTCTTTAGCAAAGACACATTATCCAACTGGGTTACTGATATATTCGTGCAACTTAATTCTAAACATCTTTACTAGTAAGAAAACGCGCTAAGAGAAGAACGGTTCTCTAACTCCGCGGATTGAGACGAAGGGCCGTACAGCGTGCGAGCAGCCTCCCTGGAGACCGAGTGTGCTGCGTGCCCGCTCACAGCTCACGCCGTGCACCGCGGCTTCCGACGCGGCTTCGTGTCACGCACGGGAACCCGGGAACCGGGCTGCACCGAGCAGCTGCGGGCGAGCCGGGGCGGAGGCTCGGGAAGGGTGCGAAAAGCTCCGGGTACGAAGCGTCTGGGGCAGACACGCGTGAGCAACGACAAGAGCCCGGACGAGCCCGCGGCCCGGACGTCGTCAGGGGTCAGCTGCGTCCCTCCGGTGAGGAGCTGAAGCCCTGACCCCCAGCGCTCACCAGCAGCGTCACTCGAGAGGGGGCCCGCTGAGGTCACCCTGGAGTGGGGCAGGCCCCTCACCCAACATGCCCGGCGTCCTTACAGGAGAGGGCACGCGCGGGGGAACAGCGCGTGAACGTGGTGGCAGACACACGCCAACGGGAGCCCGCGCAGTCCTCGCCGGGACCCCGGACGAGCAGCCTCCGGAACCACAGACAGCCACGCCCTGCCGTAGCCACCGAGCCTGGGCACGCGCTGCAGCAGCCGTGGACGCTAGCGCAGTGTCACGACAAACGACTGACGCTTGCAGTGAGCGTCCCTGCTCCGTGGACGCGGCAGGCCCCCCGCACGGCACGGGCGCAGACAGGGTCCCCGGCTGGAGCTCAGGACGGACGAGCTTCGTGACAAACTACAGTGCGGTCGTGAGAAAGCGTCAGTGTACATCTGATTCTCTACTAGAACACTTACACACTCAACGCCTCACCCACTTCCAGACTCACGGAAACGCAGCATCAGAGGGTTTCACCGTGAAAACTACTCATTTCCCAGTCGCCAGAACCCTGCATTACCACCAGAATAACTCAGAAACCTAGAAAAAATGGTTTTCCAAATGAAAGGCCTAATCTGCAGTGCTGATAACAGAGAAACATCAAAACCAAAGAAATACCTCAGTTTTGCAAGTTTTCCAGATTTCATGCAGTACTACTCTCTTCCTGCCCAAGCCTCGAGCCGCCCAGCTCCCCTCCCCAATGTCCCCAAAGGCAGATTCTGACCCGCGTCTCACTGAGACATGACTGAGGAAAGTGATCTCACCACAGCTACAAAGACACTGAAAAGCTTCATTCATCCACCTAGAAAGGAAACGCCGGGGGACCCCAGAACCACAAGAAATGTAAGGCCTCTTTTTGAAAGCTCAAGTTTCCCGAGAGAACCTGCGCCCTCACGCTCACTAGCGATCTAATCCCTACAGGTGCACGGAGAACCAGAGCCTGGCTCTGAAATCCGCTGTGACCAGCGCTGTCCCTCTGCCCCGCGCCCCCGTGCCCCCGCCTGGCTGGCAGCTCTGGGCTGAGCGGCCGAGACCAGAGCTGGCCACCAGTCATAACACATCTGAAAACTGACTCTAAAAAGGCTGACCTTTCATAATACATTGAGTGTGATGACAAAAAGCATCTTATTCTAAATATTAAAAACCAAAAAAAAAAATCTTATTCGGTTTTTCCAATGGAGTGATAAATCCTAAGCTAGTAGGGCCTACCCAAAACAAGCCTGCTGTCATCTGATGCGTTCTTCCTCACGTGATTCCCAGCGAGACGGGGGTGCTCGGGACGCGTGGGCTCACACTCAGACCCGAACTCGCGGGAGAGGCCTGCCCGGCTGACGCCACCCGCTGTCCTGGGCCTGCCGCCTCCTCCACCGCCTCACCACGACGCGCTCCGAAACGCGACTTTTATTTTCAACTCGGTTTTGTGAATTAGCTCAAAACCCTCAGGTTTTGCTCTGCATGCTGATGGGCTCAGAACAGCAGACGCGATCGGGTTTACACGACACAGACGACCGTGAAGGTCACGTGCGATGTGAACCCAGCTCGTCTGAGCACCGCCGAGGGCCTCTGACGGAGCCGTCCCCACGGCGCCTGCGGGGCACTCCAGGCCTGGGTCACCACCCAGACTAGCGGGCTGCCCCCGAGGGCGCCGCCCGCCGGGGAGTGCCCCCCGGAGTCCTGCCGTGCCAGCTCAGCCACCAAGCGCGGCCTGGACCCGGGCGGCACGAGCTCCAGAGCGTCAGCGCACGGCGCAGGCAGGCGGCATGCACGGGGCCAAGCGGACACACGGGGGGCGGTGGGGGCCGCGGGCCGTCTCAGGCTGGGACGGGACGCAGTGCGCACGACAGGCTTCTAACGGAGCAGCTCAGAACCGAGACCTGGAGCAGGCGACGGAGGGAGCGTCACGGCGGCCTGGACACGCGTCTCGGGGCGCTGTGGCTCTGCCGGGCAGTGACGTCTTTGTGACCGCGACAGCAGTCCGGTTACAGACACGTGTCGCCGTGGAACGTGCGCCCGACCCTCTGAGCAGTCCAACGAGCTGACTGAAAGCGTCCAGGACACCTGCTGTCCTTCGCTGTGTCCTTCTCATGCACGCCCGCCTCTCCGCTCAGACCGCAGACCGCTGAGGGGTCACACCCGGGCCCCCAGCGCGCAGCGCCCGGTTCGCGGTCCAGTCATGTTCACGCACCAGCTAAGTCACACGCTGAGACACCCTGACGGAGCAATGCCTGGGAAACAGTGAGTGCGCACAACAGCGGCGACCTACCACCGAAACCGAGAACATGAAAGCCAGCGCGCGTAGCAAGCACCATCTTTAAAAACTCTTCATCTCTGGAGGTCCTGGATAACGTACTCATGAACAGAAGTGAATCTCACAAAATTAAAAGTTAAATAACTGTCTCTTAGAAGTAACTACGAGAACTGCACTGATTCATGATGCTTCTAGCATTTAAATTCTAAAAGCAGCTCATCTACCGGTTCGGTGAATTTCTGTGACCCTTGGGGGAGGGCACGGCAGCAGCCAGCTGCCCCCCTCCCCTGGGCGCGCCCGCTCCAAGGGGCGAAGCAGCGTGCACTGGTTTCATCAGCTGCAGGGCACACACCGTCCAGAAAGAAACCAAATCCACCTTTACGGGAACTTATCCAAAAGGCAGTATGAGGCCCTGATTCACCTCGGACAGAAATCGTAACATCAAACATGTGTACATGGCCCTACATTCAAAATATAAATATTTTCAACTTTATTGCCACAACTCAAGGCCTTCTCAAAACAAAACTGACAGCACAGTTTAGAACTACAGCAGTGTGACTCTGCATCCGGCTAAGGAGTCACAGTCGAAGGACTCGCTCTGAGCCACTGTGACTGTCACGCTCGGCCGCGGATAAAAGACAGTGGCCTCGAAAGGACACGTCGCCCCGGCCGCTCCGCCCGCCGCCCGCGTGCGCGTTACCTTGGCACCAGGCTTCCGCCCGCTTGTCTTCTTCTTACCTGGTCCGCTATACCTGGGTATCTGAGCATGAGAATAAAACGACATTTACCACGACAGGCACATCTTCAAGGGTCAGCTACTTCATAGTGAAACTAAGAGATTCCTATTAGAGCATGTCTTAAAAATGGAGAAACAAATTAACACGTTCTATTTTACAGCCCCCCTTTTCTGGCCTTTTCCTAGCCCTCTGAGCAAGGGGCCCGGCTCGTGCTGGCCCCCGTCCCGCGCTCCCTGGCCGGACGCCGGCGCACCCCGCACCCCCTCTCCCGGGCCCCAAGAGGCCGCAGCTGAGGGCGGCCTGCCCTCCCGCCCCCTCCTCAGGGCGCACAGGGCCGGAGCCCGGGGCGGGGGCTGGACCCTGAGTCCCTAGCGCTCTCCCAGGCCTCTGGACGGGTGGGCACCCTCAGGCGCGGGCCCACCTAGCCCAGCCTCCCAAAGACCGCTGACAGAAAGGGGAAGCCTGGCGAGAAAGGGGCGAGGAACGGACTGCGAGTCCAACCCAAGCCCTTCAGGACCGCAGAGGAAGGGCACTTAGCTGCCCCCCTACCCCCAGAAAGGCCCTGTGTTCCTTTAGGGCAGCGCCCACCCCGGGCCCACCGAGACCAGCCCTGACGGCTGAGGACCAGGCGCTGGAACCTTCTGACGGGGGCGCGGCCAGGCCCCACGGGGGCAGACTGCGCTGTCTACACGCACCTGACGTGGGCTCGCCCTCGGCCTCTGG
Organism: Macroglossus sobrinus; assembly: GCA_004027375.1. Classification (NCBI taxonomy): domain Eukaryota; kingdom Metazoa; phylum Chordata; class Mammalia; order Chiroptera; family Pteropodidae; genus Macroglossus; species Macroglossus sobrinus. Next base: position 15,046 of record PVKZ01005516.1, on the reverse strand, counting down.
GGGGTTCAGAGCGACATTTACTGGCCCGACTTAAACCTAAGCCTCCTACGGCAATTCTGCGGTCTCAGAGAGAACACGCTTCATCTTGACACACCACACGGGGGAGACTGGTGCTGCCGACTCTCTTTGAAAGAGACTAGCCAGCTGCAGGACGAAGCTCCGAGCAGCTCGCCGCCACAGGCACCGGCGAGCGTTCTGAAGCTGTTAACCTTGACCCCTGAAACTGTTAACCTTGACCCCTCGGCAGCAGGTACTTTCACAGACAGCAAAGCTTTGTCACGAAGGCCCGTCCACCTGGCCATTCACTGACGGGGCTTTTTAAATGCACCCACGACCTGTTCTGTCTGTCGCCGTGGGCACAGCCTCCCATGGCCTCGAGGGGAGAAGCCTCAGGGACCCTCCCCACAGAACGGGCCAACGGGACAAAAGGAACCGCTACCCCCGCACCACGGTCGCTCTCCTGGGCCGAAATAAAGCAGAAAATTCCTTTCATTTCTAAACGTAGAAGACAAAAAGGACCAGCAACACCGAAGAACCAGCAACGAATGACGACAAGGACCGTGCGCCAGCGTCGGGAGCCCGGGGTCTGGGAGGACATCCGGCAGCGTCCGCTCACTGAACACACCGCCCACAGGTGGCAGCCAGCTCGGCGCCAGGGACCCCCGGGGACGGAAGCCAGGGACCCACCAGAGCGCGGCCTGCTGCCAAGCACCCCTCAGGGGCCGGGCGGCAGTCGATGCGCTGTCCACTGGGACAGGCCACAGGAGGCAGCGCGCTCCCCGTGACCACCTTTCCCCGCCCCGTCCTCATCAGCAAATCCCCCGACCTCAGAGTCACGTGACCACTGCGTTCATCCCTCCGCGCCCCGAACCCCCGGGATCAGGCCTTCGCTTTAAACACCCGTAGGCCACACACGTGTGCGCACAAACACGCACACACACGCACGCACAGGACCGGGGCACGCCGCCTTCCTCACGAATCCTCCAAGCGGCTCGGGACCCGTGACCGCGAAGCCGCCTGCAACACGCACCCACGACCTGATGCACTGGAGCCCGATGCTCCTGAGACGGGGGCCCGAAGCCACCGGCTGCAAGCGCCCCGCTCGGCGTGGGGGGGACCAGTCACATGACGGCGCCCCCCGGCCCGGCCCGGAGCGACTCCCAGCGGAGCAACCCCCTCGCGCGTCCGTCCTCCCCCACCCCTGCGGCCACTCACCTTACTGGGAGCTGCGTGCGGGCCTGCTCTCTCCTCCGGAGGCTTCGGCGGGGAACGCACGTCCGACAGCTCCAGGGCGCCCTGCAACAGCGGCGGTTTAGACGAAGCGTGTTGAGGACGCACGCAGACGTGCTCGCTCACAGCGCAGCGGGACGCGGCCCTTGCGACCGCCACGCGCGCTGGGCCGTTCACGCCCCCCTAGTTAATGTACACACCCTCGTGACGTTTCTCCTGATTCTAAGTTAGAAACCAACGACACAGCAAAACGCACTGAGATCCCCATCGGCTCCGTACCCCCGCTCGGCCCGCCCGCGCTGAAATGCGCCCCGTCTTCCCGTCTTCCCGGGAGCCGGGGCGAGGCGCCTGAGGCCCGGGGAGGCTGCTGGCTGGTGACGAGTGCGCGGGGCAGGCGGGGCAGGGAGGTGCCCCCAGCAGGCGGGCCCAGCCGGGCTGCAGCTGGCGGAGGGACGTGAGCCAGGGGGAAGGTGTGGGCAACCGCCACTGTGCGAGGTGAACCCAACAGCGCCCAGGAAAGGAAACGAAAGGGCTGGCAGAGACACAGAGTCAGGGCCACAGAGGCCAAAAGAGGTGTCGCTGCCACCTGGTGCACACTCAGGAGAGAGCAGGAAGCGAACGGTTCGGGCTCCTTAAGTGCACGCGTCCTCCAGGCGCTAGCAGCTGGCACGGCGCCCTCCAGGAGCGCACACCAAAACCTGTCACAGTCAGGAGTGCGTGCCAGTGAAAGCACGGGCCGCGGTGACAACCGTGCTCTGGACGGGCTGACTGCCTGGCGCACCCTCCAGGTGCGGCTCTGCCCCCCCGCTCCCTTGGGCGTCCTCGCCCCTCCTGGAACACCTCCCAGTGCTCACAGGTATTTACTAAAACGGATCACCATAAAACCGTCATTTAACATCCACTTTCTTATGAAGGCCACTGGAACAGCTCTCAGCTCTTCTAGGACACGAACCTTTCCTACACTGTCCCTTTCAGTTAAAAGAATCTATGACCCCCAGAGCAGTGAAGCTTTACTGATTTCCAGAGATTGCAACCGAAGACACACTGAGGCTGCCAAGGGAGTGGACGGCGGCCGTGCCCTCCGCAGTCTCGCGTACGACCCTGCGACTAAAAGGCACGGAAACCAGACGTCCGGGGCGCGTGGGACACTGCCCGCGCCTGCGAGCGGTGACCTTACTCGAAGCCAACGCGCGTAAACGGAATCAGACCGTTAGCCTCGTGAGCAGCGTTCCTGGGAATGAGGGTAAGAAAGGCGATGGCTCACCAAAACGCCGAATGTGAAAGTGTTTGGAAACTAAGCAGAATCAGTTGTTTAAACAGTTTTAAGTCTAGTTTTAAACAAACTTGCTGTTTAAAAAAAATCAACTAGACTGTAACTCAGCCCTTTTCTCTTTAAAATAGAAAGACGCCAGGGCAGGCGAGCGCGCTCGGCTTCTCACACGCGCTGCCCCGTGTGCGGGCCTCGGCGCCGCGGTGAGCTCCGCGGCCCCCGCGAGCAGAGGAGGCCTGGGGGGCGGGTGGGGGGGCAGCAGCAGTCAGTGGAGAGGCTGGGACGGGGGCGGGGGGCACACAGCCAGCCCCACACTCCAGCGTGTCCGTCCACAGACGTGGCGGCCGCGGCCTCCGCTGCGTTTCTACAACCTGAGTCCGTTTTGCTTTGTTTTCAAGAAACAGCCTTTTTTTATCGCAGCCCCGATTCCCTAGGCGCGCACCGACCGCTCGGCACGGCACACCGGGGAGCGGCCGCCGCAGACAGGAGGGGTGGGGGGCCCTCGCTCACCTCCGCGCCCGCGGGCCCTCTCCCCTTCTGCTGGCAGCGCCGGATCACCTCCAGCAGCAGCGGCCCGCCCACCGTGCCCTCCGCCTCCACGATGCCCAGGTCCCGGGCTAGATTCTCTCGGCCGTCGAGACTCTGAAACTAGAGCAGGCACCAAAACACAGCCCCGTGCTTTTCAGACTTTGAAGATATTTTCAGAACTTAAAGACACACTTAACTCAGATACCGTTTTTGCTAATGAATGAAATGTCTGTTTTAAAAAATTACACTATTTTTGGGGGAGCTGAGAGTGGCCATGGGAGCCACAAGTTCACCCCACCCGAGGCTCACTCCCAAAGACACATCCCTGAACGGACCGGTGCATTCAAACACCCGCACTGTTTAATGCCATTGCTCCCCTCGCAGGAAGCACAGAGCCGCCCGTGTGTGTTAAGAGCACATTAAATACAACGCTGCCACGTGAGCACATTTCTACGTGGCTCTCCGCATACGGGAAGTGCAATAGTCATGCTTTTTGAATTGTATAATCCTTTTACCAAGTCTCTACCTGCATAAACAGGTGTGGTCCAACATCGTGACAAAGTAACTTGACACTCCTTTCGGGCTACATAAAGTAGGGACACGGGTGCCAGCTGACAACTCTGGCTTTCAGGAAAACAAATAACTACATAAAGTCATCCCTACGCAAGGCACCGTAAGTTCTCAACCGTGAGCTTTCAACTTATAGGGAACCCGTTTCTGTCGAAGGTCACAAAAGCAGATGTAAAAATCATCATCCTTACTGTGCTGGTTTCAGGCTGAAAAACGGCCAAGGTGAAGTCGAGATTAAAAAACTGAAGGAATTCTGCGACCAGACTGGCCACCAGGCGGCCTGCGGAGGGGGAGACAGGGGGGTGAGTGCGTCCTCCAGCGCCCAGGCCTCCCACTGCCTGTCGGCGGGGCTGGCCGCGTCCGTGGGGGGAGAGGTCTCTGCGTTAGCTCACGAACTCCTCTCTTTGAATAATGTAACTAAGGAACGACCACCTCGGTCTCTCCTTCCTCTGGGTCATCCATCTAGAAGTTAACTACTGGGTAAGATAAAGTGGCATTTCGTGAATGAACTAGTGTTCTGCTTCTTACAGTAAAATTGGTTTTATCCAACCATTTCCCACGACTAACAACATTTGAAGCAACTTAACAGTTAGTTGTCTCATAAAATACAATTTTAAAATAAGGACCTATTAGAATCACAGACTTCCAAAAGTCATCTGAAATTCCTGATTTCGCCCAAACGGAGTCCACATTGGAAAATTCAGAGAAAGACAAAAGAAATAAGAAAAACTGGACATCTTACCATCTTTTGTATTTAAAAACTTTTTCAGGCTCTCGTTGACCAAAGGAGTTTTGTTCTGTTAAAAAATAAAATATTGTGTCACGTGTTTATCTTAAGAATTACAAAATGTGCATTAGTTTAACTTTTTGGCAAATAGTAAGTAAAATATGGTCACTCGTAAAGTTACGGTGAACCCCATTCCACGACTATTAATTACTAAAAGAACTGCTTCATGCCACCTGATAACATCTCAAAGTGACTAAGACGAGACTGTACACAAAGGCTTGCATTTTTAACTTGAAATATCTGACAAATTGGTTAAACTGCTTTAGATGCTAGACCTTCAGAGACTTGTGAAATGACATCAAATTCGCTGACAGAAACAACTGATTATTTCAAGTAGATGAGGTTTGCTATTTTGTCATCGCCGACACCCACCAGTGGTAGCCTGCTCACTGCGCACAGGACCTCGACACATGTGAGAGTCCCAGCCCACCAGCAGAGTGTGAGACGACTTTACGTAGTGCAGAAACCAACTGGCTTTTGTCATTAGACATTTATCTGAATAAAAAGAAACACCAGCACATCCAAGCGCTCTAAGCAGACCCCGTGCGTCCAGGCACGGTGGCCGTCTCGTGCACGGCTGAAGGAAATGGTGCAGCCGCCTGGAAGGTGGTCTGGGGGTGTCACAGCGTTAAAGACCCCACCGCACGACCCAGCCCAGGCATCTTCTCACTGGCAAAGGAAGTGCAGACCCCCGCCCCCCGCCAGCGCACAGGTCCGTGAACGCTCACAGCCACGGCAACCACCCGAATGTCACCGACAGGTGGACGACTCAGCAGCCCGTGTTCAGACGGCGGAACGCCACACATGGATCAAATGGAACTAGTGACACAAGCGACAATATGAACGACTCCCAAATGTGCCACGCTGAACGCACGCAGCCAGATCCAAAAAAAAAAGAGCACGCACTGTATGGTTCCACTTGTGCAGCCATTAGAAACCCGGGGGGCCGGGTTCGGGGCGGGGGTGTCTCACAAAGGGGCTTGAAGACACTTCTGAGGGTCACGGACACGTTCAACATCTCACTTGTTCCGCGGCCGCATCAATATGCACGTCCTGCGTCTTAAGCATGTTAAGTTCACTGCACGCCAGTCATACCTCAGTGATGCTTTAGGGAAACCCAGAAGAGACAAGGGGAAGCTCACGAAGGTCCTTAGGCTGAGGGAAAATGAGGGCAGGACTGAATGTGTACCAGGGACAGCCAACCAGGGAGCCCCGCGGAGACCGGTGTCAGGAGCAGGCGGAGGATGAACCTCCTGCGACACCCCAGGTACAGAACCAACACACAGACCCGGGTGCTGACCGGACGTGTGGAAAGAAAGGAGAGCCAGGTGTCTCGGATTTTCTGCCTGAATCTGTAACGTCCATGCCACTAAGACATAAGACACGTGTCAGTCGTCTTGTCGGCAGCGTGACACACAGGTGTGAAGCACAGCAGGGCGCTACGGACCAGGGACTCGGGGCTAAGGTCCTGGGTGGTCGAGGTCAGCCAGGGAGAGAACGCAGAGTGGGAACCACGAGTCACTGCTGCAAGAAGACAAGGCAGGTGCACGGGGGAAGGTCGCGCTGAAGAAGCCACAGAGCGGCCGAAAAGGAAACAGACAAACAGATCAGAACAGAAAAAGGCCCAAAAGTCCAAGGCTTTTCAGGCAGAAAGGAGGAATTAAGAATGTCAAACGCCACGAAGAGCGACTGGGACAGGTGAGGACTGCGACAGGTAAGGACTGAGACAGGTGAGGACTGAGACACACTCAATTCGGCTTCTTCTCGACCGCAGCAGAAGAAATGCCTGCGGCACAGCAGAGAGGGGTTTGAGATGCGTGCGGACTGAAGGGCGCCAGAACGTAAGGAACAGTGTAAGACAAACTCGTTCTTCTGAAACTTGGCTGTGAAGGAAAAAAACAGTATCAGAAGCAGGGCACGAATCAAGGGAAACAGCTCTCTCGAGATAGGACCCTGTTTCCACACTCGAGAGAGAAGCCAGCCAACAGGGACAGGCCAAAGACGCAGCCAATCACGATGGTGGCCCGGGAAGCCCCCAGCACGCCTGGCCAAGACAGAGCGCCCTCCACCGAGCCGGAAGGGAGCAGCGCGGACACTCAGCGACACAGGGAGGCCGGAGGCCACGCGAGCGAGGACTCGCTGCTTCCACCTGCCCGCCAAGGGAAGAGGCAAGACCAGGGCCCGGGGTGAGCAGTGGGCCGGAGTGGGCGCGGCTGCCGGCGCGCAGCGCAGGCTCCGGGCTGCTCAGGATCCCGCTCAGGCCGTGCCCACCGTGCGGTGACACAGCGATCCACGGGCCTGGGTGACTCTGCTCTAGCGTGCACATGTACACACAGGGAAGGGACTGAGTTTGCTGAATTCAATGACCATCAGGATTTTTTCCAGACCAAGTGTGGCCGGAAGGCGAGGCAGTCAGGGTTTTTGAGAGATGGACCACGGGGTCCAGACCGGTCAGGACCGAAAGGCAGCGGGGAAGGCCGATGCCCGGACGCGAACTGCCGGGCTTCGTGACGTGAAACAGGGGCGGGCATCTGGGTCTACAGAAGGGAGGGGCGAGGCGCGACGTCACAGAAAACCGAGAAGCCTGCGATGGTGGAGCCAATGGTGCGGACACGTTTTCCCGGACACCTACTCGGGACGGTGGTGGGACTGGGGGTGGAGAACAAACCATGTGCGCTGAAATGCAGACAAGCGGGTGGACTCTGGACCGTGAGATAAAGATCACATGATTTTAAAATAAGCAGGCGGCCTGATAGTTTTGGGGGAAAACTGCATCCACACCACCCCCACCTGGTGGGGGTTCCCAATGCCTGCCATCCTGCAGCAAGCCCTGTGACCGAAGCTCGCCTTCAGAAAGGGCGGCGACCTTGGGCTTCCCGTCTCCCCTGCGGGAGGAGATCCGTGTCCCTCAAGACAGTACCGGCCTCGGAGTTAGTTACCCAGGTGCCTGAACTTCCTTGAGATTGTTCCAAACCTCTGAACTCCACACGGAAAGAATAACTGTGACTCTCTCTTTGTGACAAAGGTAGTCCTTACGAGCTAGCAATGATCCCTGGCCATGCGCCACCGCCAGCAGCACTGCAGAACGGTTTGCAGAGAGTTCCAAATGAAAAACGGAAATGAGAAAACGGTCACGTTAAAACGGGGAGATGCATACCTACCTCTACTTTCTCTTGCTCCTCGAGTGCTAAAAACACCGCTGCCCGGAGCTCGGCCTTTTAAAACAAAAGGGAGGGAGTGATGAAATTAAAAACGGCTTTCAGACGATTTCATAAGCGAAGCGCCCGACGAACGCCCCCCGAGGCACCACCCACGCCACTTTGGCAAAAGCGCAGCCCGGCCAGACGCCGCCGCGGGGGCGCGGGCGCGGGGCGCGTGCGGAGGCGTCCCCACGGTCGCGCGGGTGCTCCGCTCCACGGGCTTCCCCGTCCTTGACCGCGCCCACTTGTCCCCACAGCGTCTGCGATGGACGCTCGGAGGGACACCCCGCCAGGCCGGCAGCCCGTGGATCACGGCGACCGGAGGGGACGCCCGGGGACCCGGGGACCCGCGGGTGACACCCCCGCCCGGACGCCCGTGGTCGGGCGCCTGTCCCGCACGCGCCGCGCGGCCCCAGGGCTCCCCGGAGTGACCCTCGACCTCCGAGGTCGCCACCCCCGTCCCCGTCCCCGGGCCTGGACCCCGCCGGGCGGCCAGCCCGACGCGCCCGCGGCCCTCTGTGACGCCCACCCACACAGGCCCCGCGCCCGGCCCGGCCCACCTTGATGCGGTTCAGGACCCCGCTGTTCTCCAGCGTCTGCACCAGCAGGTCCCGCAGCTCCGTGTCCTCCTCGGGCACCACCGCGGCCGCCGTCGCCGCCATCTTGCTTCTCCAAGACAACCGCCCAAGCCGCGCCAACGGCCAACGGCCGCGGCAGGTTTCGCGCGGCGTGCGGCTACGCGGCCGAGGCCACGCCCCGGCGCCGGGGGCGGGGCCTCGGGACGCGGAGGACGCCGGGGGCGGGGCCTTAGAACGCGGGCGAGCACTGGGGCGGGGCTTCGGGACGAAGACGGGCGCGTGGGGCGGGGCCTCGGGACGCAGGCGGACGCCGGAGGCGGGGCCTCAGGACGCGGGCGGACGCCGGGGGCGGGGCTTCAGGACGCAGGTGGACGCCGGGGGCGGGGCCTCAGGACGCGGGCGGACGCCGGGGGCGGGGCTTCAGGACGCAGGTGGACGCCGGGGGCGGGACTCGGGACGCGGGGGCGGGGCCTCGGAGTTTGCAGAGGCCGTTCTTCGGCTCCCAGCGGGGCATTCGGCGCTGCAGAAAGGCGGGGTCGGAATGTTGCTGAGGGTCACGGCTTCAGGGCGGGGGCTGCAGTCTAGACCCCGGACGTGGTCTCGGGTGTGGGAGCCGGGTCTGGGGGCGGCGGGGGTCTCGGTCCTCGGCATGGCGGCGGCCGCAGACTGGAGCCGGAACCACCTGGGGGCCGGGGGCGGGGAGCCGGGCCCCTCGGCGACGCCGCACCTGTTGCATCGCTATTAACATTACGTCGCATACGGCAGTGAACTTGTTACTTCCTTCCCGGCCTGGTCCAGTTTCCCAACTCCGCTACTGGTGTTTCTCGGGGTCCCCTCCCAAAGACACTGTTGACACTCGACCTTTGTCTCAGGTTCTGCTTCCAGGGCACTCAAACCAAGACAGTGTACCCCACACCTGCTCGTGTGAAGCAGACCCTAGGAATGGGGCTCGGACCCTTGACCAACCAGGTGGCAACAAGGCCCCGCTACTGGTGTAAGTGGCGTGGTGGTGACCCTGGTATGACGCGGCGGCTTTGCTGTTAGGACGAAGTGGGAGGGGACACACATGGAAGGGGGCCACTGACTGGTGCATTCTCTGGTATTTGAAGGTCGGGGGCCTATAGTCATTATTATTATTATTATTTTCATGCTAGAAAAGCGCTGAAGAAAGAATGCCGGGTTCAAGCCAGCGGTCTATCAACCTCAGGTGTGCTGCGGAAGCCATTTTTGCGAACCGGACACCCGCATCTGTAGCTTGAAATCCACTAAGGCAGAAAACACAGAGGAGATTGAGAAATACTATAAATTAAGACTTTTTATTTTTAAAGAGAGCTAGTCGTTAAACATTTGCTAGCACACCCCCGCCTTCAAGATGCTTCCTGAATCTGAGGATTTGTACCATTTGCTCAGCCTCAAAGCCTCCAGATATTCCCAAACCGGGGCAGCTGGCCCCATGCAGATGGCGATGGGTTATTTGGGGAAGGGAGAGTTTGAGGTGTCAGCGGAACCTCCAGGTTTGCACATCCAGAGGAGAGTTTGAAATCCATTTATTCGGCGCGTTGGATTGAACTCAGATCTGTTAGGTGGTGGGGTAACCAGCTCCTGCAGGTCAGGAGCTGCAAGTCTCAGGGACACAGACCCATGACCAATGACAGGGCTAGCCGTCTGGGTGAGGTCTCTGGAAGGGGGCCAGGGGCAGCTTGTCGGCCAAGAAGGGACATGGATGGCTTGGTGGAGGAGGTGACACTTAATATGAGACACAAACACAGTCCCAACGGGAGGTTTCCTGATGCCTGAGAGAGAAGGGGCATTCCGGAGTCAAACAGACCAGAATGCCAAGGCCAAGGCCAAGGGGCTCAGGGCAGTGTGCTCTGTGCAGGGACCGCAGGTGGGGCGTCCGGCAGGACACAGCAAGTGGCCGGGTCACCAAGGGCTTCAGCCAATAAAATGAGACTGACTTTTAACTTGAAGATATGAAATAGCGTGCTAAATAAACAGTTTTGAAAGGACTGTGACATTCGCTCATTTGGGTTTTAGAAGCATCCAGACTCAACAAGGAATGGGTTAAGTTGGATGCGGTGACTCTAGAGGCAACAAAACTAGTCCAGGAACCAGGGGAGCAATAAGACGGGCCGGGACTCCACTCAAAAAGAAGGCTAATCATTCGGGAGGCATTCGACCCCAAATTTGCTATGTAAATTCCATTATTTCATTGGATATCAAGGAGAAATGACCCATGAACTTCTTGCTATGTGGAATAGCTCAAAATTCCTTAAATCTGTTGCCACATGCCATGTCATAAAAGAATAAAATCACATTATTCTAAATTTTTTAAAAAGGAATGTAGTCTTCTAAAAGACAGAGGCTGCAACCTATTTCTTTTGCGGAGTTGTTACTACCCAGCACAGCAGTGTGGTTCAGAGCGTCCTCCACGGAGAGCTGCCATAACCCTGGGCCACGACTGCAGCCCCACGCGTGAAATTGTTACACTTCAGCTGCATAGTAACCGTAGATGTTGTAGACGATGATGACGGTGATGATGATGGTGACGGTGACGATGGTGATGATGATGGTGATGAGGATGATGATGATGGTGACGATGATGGTGATGAGGATGATGATGATGATGGTGATGAGGATGATGATGGTGACGATGATGATACTGATGATGGTGATGATGATGGTGATGGTGATGATGGTGACGGTGATGATGGTGACGGTGATGATGATGATGGTGACAGTGATGATGGTGATGATGATGGTGATGAGGATGATGGTGACGAAGATGATGATAGTGATGGTGATGACGATGGTGACGATGATGATGATGATAGTGATGATGACGGTGATGATGGTGATGATGATGGTAGTGATTGTGAGTCACCTGGGACTATATCTAAGTTTGAAAATTCCTCGTAAGAAAGTGATTGAATGAAGGAAGGAGGTAAGGAATGTGAGAGAGGAAAGGTGACTCTACCTCCCGAAGACACGTTCATTGCCACCAGGGGGCAGTGTGCACCAGGACTACCTACCAGGGCCCTTCGTCATTACTGTCACTAACGGCTGGAAGGTGTGACCTGGAAGTGGACAGCTGACTGGGCCAGCTAAAGGACTCTGCACTTAACCAGTGCCCTTACATCAGCTGCTTCTCAGCGCCGAGAACAGTGTGAGAGCGGTTTCCTGCCCCCTGCCTCCCTGGTCTGAGTCTCCTAGCTCTGCCATCCGTAGCCCTCTTTGCAGATTTAATCACCTTGTTGCTAAGTGCTCGTCTGCACGTGACTGGCTGTCGTCGCAGACGCCGTAGCTATCAGTAAATGCTACGTTCAATCCTTGCAAACGCACAGCCTCAGGGTTGCAGGAGTGAGCACCGCTCACACTTGGAGAAGGGGGGTTTCTACAAGGGCTTTCAATAGCTGGACTGCTTGGAGCCATTTAACCCGTTACCTACGTATCTTTAACATTCAGGCTCAGAACTTCATTAATTCATCAAGGCCAAGATACATGAATTAAAACCATTAGATTCTTGTACTATTTGAAATGCAAAGCGCACACTTTAAAACCCTAATGATAGGCCGAGAAATTCGGCTTTAAATTACTTCAATTACATGGAATTGAGATCAACCTTAAGGTACAGAGAACGCAATTTTTCTGTTCTGTTTGTCTGTCAAGGCGGTTGTCCTAAGATCCGCTCAAACATCTGAGCAAGCCGGAATAAAACAGAAGGGACAATGACAATGACGAAGAATGAAACGCTTAGAGATTTTCTGTTTGTCATCCGGTTCCTCTTGCAAAAACCTTTGCCTGTGCGACATGCACACTCACGTACATAGGCACACACACACACACACACACACGCACACACAGTACATACACACACCACGTGTGTGGGGCGCTCACTGAAAAATATCGTCCCCAAACAATGACACTGTCATCGTCCCACCAACACAGCCCTTTCTTACTCTGTGCCCTGCATCCACTCGGGAGAAATAAGTAAAAAAGCAAAAGGCCTCTTTCCTTAAAAAAAAAAGGGTCTGTGCCCCGTTGAGACAAACGCTTGGACATCGTCTGTGAGCAGTACACAGTTGCCGCACTGCGCGCGTGTGACAGTGGAGGCGTGGGTGAGTGCCACACAGTGGGTCAGGGGGCCGGGCGTGTGGACGCATGGACAAGTGCCTGCGCTGCGGCCTCCGTGGGAAGGGCCAGGCGAGGCAGCGGCAGCCGTGCTAGGATGGCAGGTTTGGACGCAGGCAGTGGGCCCTGGGGCGCGGGGGCTGCCCCAGGTGTCGGGGCCCCGCCCTTGGGAGGTGGTGGACAGCCACAGAGGAGGCGGCGGGGCAGTGGCCTCCGACTGGCTGCGTTACCCGTGAAACGCACGATCCAAGGCGAGTTTCCACTCTCTCCAGCCCTGGGAGGGACCGCCCCTTCGTGGTCACCAGCTCCCCAGAGGTCAGAGCATGGGAAAGGAGATGAAAGACGCTTTCACACAGGGGTGTGGGCGGACTGGAAGAGGACCAGCCCTGAGCCATGAAGCGAAACTAAGACGATCAATTGGCCAGTGCCAATTAAACGCCTACCCCGGCCACAGCAGCCTCGTGGCCTGAAGAATTATAAGCCGCGGCTCTGTCCTGAGTTTAGCATTTCCTGCCAGTGCTGACACCCATTCGCAAGGGTGTGTTGTCACCGGCTCTAGAGGCAAGAGGAAGCTTGGGTAAGGAACTAGAGGGATTAGGCCAAAGGGGCGAATTTCAAGAAAAACAAGAAACGCAAGTCGTGCTGTGATAAATATAGTGTCAGGTTTTTTCTCTTTCTGATTGAGCTATTATTGACATGTCACACGATATGAGTTTCGGGTACAACATAATGATTTGATATTCGTACATACAGCATCGCCGACCCTTGCACAGTGTGGGGGTTAGGGTTCCCTCACAGTCGAAATCCGCATATAACCTCTGACGCCCCCAAACCTGAACTACCACCAGCCTCCGCTAACCGGAAGGCTCACGTCTGACACGGACAGTGGGTTAGCTCATCGCTGTATGTTCTACGGACGATCTGCTGCACTTGAACCACAAAGTAAACTAGAGAAAATATTGCCCAGAACAACAGCATGAGGAAGAGGAAACAGGTTTGTGTATTTGTTGGAAAAAGCTGCACAGAAGTGGCCCCCACAGGCGACCCGTGCTGTTTCAGGGTCAGCGGTCAGCGGTGCTGCGAGACGGTCAGCACGACTCGTGTTAACGCCATCCACGCCGCTACACGGTTTTTTCTCGTGATGACAACGTCCTAGACCTACTTTCTCCACGGCTTCCAGATGTGCCACCCGGTACTGTCACCACGATGCGCGTTTCGGTGAAGCCCACACGGGAGGGGCGGCAGCTCCCAGCGAGGCTGAGAGGACACTCTTCCCTCGGCTGGGACACTTAGAGGGTGACGGGGAGAAGCTGGGTCTGGGGGCCCCGTCCTCGTGCCCAGAGGCGCTTTCATCTGGACACTTCCAGGCGCCCCTCCTGGGCTGGGCTGGCAGGAAGCAGCCTCCCCTCTCTTCCCCTCCCCCCTCCCCTCCCCAGAACCCACTCACTCCTCCCCCTGCTGTGTTTGATGTTCAAACAGCAGGTCAGTATTAAGATGAGTCAAAGGACACCCACAACAGACTTCTCAGGGTAGATGAAAGGCAAACGGGCTGCAGTCCTGTTGAAGCCGGTTAAGGCGAGTTTGAGTTGGGAGTCAGTAGTATTAATGAGGTGCAGGTGAAATGCTCCCTTTAATCGGCTTCCCAGGCCAGAATCGGCCCCAGGGGAAAGGACTGCCTCTGTTTTGAAGAAGGAGCACGATAGCATTTAGACTAAACAGAGTCCCCTTTTTAATCCGTGGCCCATCAAATGCTTGCAAAGAGATTCAAGGAAGATGCAAAGAGACGTCAAAATAATAAGACCAAATAAGAAAGCTCTGTCATCCTAAATTGGATATGTCGGTAGGAACCCATGATGTATTTTCTTTAAGACAAACGAACAACAAAGAAATGGACGAACAAAACGGACTCGCTGGCTCCGTCCAGTGCCGGGAGCAGGGCCTAACTCACCCCACAGCGCACCCCACAGCGACGGCCGCCGGGCCTGTGGGCTCCGAGTGCCAATGTCCCCTGAGGGAAACCAGGCTTCTTTTAACAAGACAAGGTGGGAGGGGGTAGCAACGTGTGTGTTAACTGACGTGGGATTCGGGGCCAACATGTTGAAATACAAAAAAGGGACATTTTTTAATTATAAAAGCGAAATTTGCAAAATTTGCATTTGTTTATAAAAGAAAACCTAAAGCTAGAACACCAAACAGTGCCCCCCAAAAATACAGACATGCCAGGCTGCGCAGGGGGCGCCACAGGCGGGGCTGTGTGTTTCCTGGGGCCTCGGCTCAGGAGAGGGCACGTGCGGGCGTCTCCCCGTGATGTCAGCCTTGACCATGGCTTCAGGGGACATCTCGGCTTTTCCGCTAATGGTTTGGCTTCTTTTGGTGATTGTCACACAGATTCGTTATTTTTTTTCTTGGGGGAGGGAAGCTACAAAGAGGTAATATTGTAATACTATTATTTCTTCTTTTGTATTATTATTATTATTATTATTATTATTATTATTATTATTATTTTAGCTGGACTTGTAGAACGAGAGCTAAGTGACCTGAGATGCACTTCACACAGGAAGGAAGTATAAATGAGTGATGCTTACTTACTCTTGATTCACAAGTTTTCAGACGAATGAGCGGGCTCCCTTGCAGTCCCTAAAAGCGACCAAACGAAAATGTATCAAACTTATAAAATTTGTATAATTTATATAATTCTATAGGATTTTTTTTTTCCTGGGGGTTATCATTAAGCATTTGTGGATTTTAACGT
>PVKZ01005515.1:0-51752 GCA_004027375.1 Macroglossus sobrinus | reverse complement strand
CCCAAAGTGCCTTTTCATACGCAGCGAGGCGCGTTGCCCTGGGCGGTGACCCCTGTTTCTCCCAGCTGGCCTGAGCCACAGCTGCCCTGCCGTTGTGTCACATCAGCCGGTTCACGGTAGCAGTTAGTGTCGCGGTCCACGTTGTGCCCCTCTGCCGCTGACCCCCTTGGCGGAGCTGCACGGCCGCGCTGGCCATGGTCCCCGAGGTGCCCGTGGTCCTCGTGGTACCCATGGTGCCCGAGATGCCCGTGGTCCCCGTGATGTCTGAGGTGCCCGTGGTCTCTGTGATGCCCACGGTGCCCAAGGTGCCTCTGGTCCCCATGATGCCCACAGTGCCCGTGGTCCCTGTGGTCCCCGTGATGCCCGCAGTGCCCATGGTCCCTGTGATGCCCACAATGCCCAAGATGCCCGTGGTCCCCATGGTCCCTGTGGTCTCTGTGATGCCCACAGTGCCTGAGATGCCCGTGGTTTCTGTGGTCCCCGTGATGCCTGTAGTGCCCATGGTCCCCGTGATGCCCACGGTGCCCGTGATGCCCATGGTCCCCTTGATGCCCGGTTCGTTCAGTGCTGTCTCCTCCCCTCTCACCCCGACGCCCAGCCCAGGACCCCCCCCCCCCCGCCGCCCGCCATCAGGGAACACCAGGATGCCGCCCCTGTCCCCCGCCCCCCTCAGCCTCCCTGACAGCTCAGCAGCCGCGGGCGGCGTTTCTCTTCGCGTTCATCGGCCATTAATAATGTTGAGCGTTTTAATTTTTAATGACGTTTATGTTTGTTTTATGCATCTTCGCCAGTTGGCCTCTCGGTTTCCTTGCTTTTTAGATAAACTAAAACTGTAAACATTACACGGCCAAGTTTATGAATCCCTTCCTGTGTTACTTATGACCCAGTTCTTACAGAGTACGTCTGCATTCGGCAATTAGATCTATGCTTACCTAAATTTCATTTTTCTTTTGTAATCTTTAATTCTTAAAATTTAATTTTTTAAAGCATTCACAGGCATTATAATTTTAAAGACGCATCAGTGTGTTCATATACATCTTTTTAAAACGTTTATCTCCCCCCTTTTTTTTCTTTCTTTTTTCTTCCCTTTTCAGCCAGTCCGTGGTGTCGGCCTGATGTGTATCATTTTATTTGTAGGCGTGTCGTTCTGTGTAGACAGGTGCATGCACACGTGCGCAAACACACGAACACACACAGGAGGCTTTGTGGCCCTAGTTTTTAAAAGCTGGATCCTGTGTTAGATGCTTTTCTATACTTTGCTTTTCATGTGCAACAATCTATACAAAGAAAAACCACTCACCGAACGCAGTCCGTGTGGCTCTAATTCATTCTTTTAAACGGCCGTGTTACAGCCCACGGTGTGTGTATCATGACTTACAAAGTTGTTCTCCCATCATTTCTTTTCTCCTGGAAAATCTCACTGGAATTTTATATTTCTGTGTGTCGTGAGTGAGGATCCAGATTTTGCTTTTCTGAATGGTTAGAAATGGCGTTGTGATATAGCTCTTTATTTATTTTATATCAACCGTGTGCACGCACACACACACCACACGCAAACGTGTGTGCTCACATACACACACCACACAGACATGCATGTGCACGCACACAAACATGTGTGCGCGCACACGCAAACATGCACACACATACACACATCCCACAGGCGTTCTGTCTCGAGGCTCCCTGTCCTCTACAGATGTCAGTGTTCTGTTATTTCTGTTCCCTGTTCATTATCTGGGGACGACATAGGGCTGTGACAGAGTCGTGACAGGGCCGCTACCCATCACCCAGCCTCCCCGGTGTTCACAACGCAGAGGTGCGTGGGAAACCCTGGCCTTCCCAGCAGCCAGCCAAGTGTGTTCTCGGCTCAGCGGCCTCGTCCCTGTCACCGTTCCCGGCTCTGCTGGAGCTCACTTTAACCTGCCTTTCGTGTCACCCCCTTTCTTCCTCCCGCCGTAAGAGAAACGTTTCGAACGCAAACATTTGCACAACGATATGTAGTTGTTAGTACATTTCTTTTGCTACAGACGGTCCTCACCTTACGGTGGTTCGACTTGATGATGTGACGCACGTTCGGTAGGACTCCTACTCGAATTTGGAACGTTCGCTCACTTCCTGGGCCAGCGGGGCCCGGCCCGACACTCCCGCGGGTGCTGGACCGCGGCCGGGGGCCGCGGTGGACCGTTTGTCTGGGTGTGACCCCGCCGTGAGTGGGGGGCGTCTGCAGCACACCCCGCTCGTGGTTGCCCCGGCCACGCTAAGCTGGCGTCTTTGAGCGAAGGAAGACAGATGCGGATGACGAAACGAGACTCATTCCTGTGTCGTTTTCGGGGCGTTATTGTGTGATTAGCCATTTCACATTGCGGGGTGTTTTCACAGTGGCAAGTGGTCTTTTATCACCGTAACCTTCTTCCCTCTGTGGCAGCTCTAACGAAAACTTTCCTAATGAGTGTCCACTTTTCTTCAGAGTACGGAGCATATATAACTTATTCTCTTTTCAATATCACGGCAAGGTTATAATTAAGAGCATAAATTTTCGTCCCATGACCCTTAAAGTCTATGGAATTATTTAATCTTTTCTTTTAAAAACACACTATCTGGCTTCAGCTCTGCATTTTGAGTCCTTACAGCTACATTCGTGGGATTCGTCGCCATCGTAGGTTGTCGGGGTTCCCCGACCCCCCACTCAGCCCTGAGGGTGGCCCAGCAGGCCTGACGGAAGCGGGGAGGGGAGCCTGGCAGCCACAGCTCTGGGGCCTTCCCACTGATGAGGACTCGCGCGCAGGGTCTGGAAGGTTCCAGATGATGTGGCTGCAGCAGCTCGCCTCCTTCCCGTGCCCCCGGCCGTGCCCGCTCTCGCCCCCAACCGCATCTCCCAGAAACCCCAGCCCGAGCTGGAGGTGCCGGAGGGCAAACAGCTCCCTGAGTTCCGTTTCCAGATTGTTCTTTCCCCGTAGAGTGAGTCGGGAGTGCTCCTACTTTTCATTTCTCTCTGGCATGGCTCTTTTCCCCCTTTTTAGAAAGCCTTTTTATTTCTAAGTAGTCATCCACTCACGGGAAGCCACAGACACCCCTCGGCGAGGGCCCGCGCAGTCCCCACCCGGCGGCTGTGCTCCACGTGGCAGCAGCGTCAGAGCTGCGGTCGGCCCAGGGTGTGCGGCCGCGGCCCGTGACACCGTGTGGGGCCATCGCCTCAGACGCGCCCTCTGCCACCCGTCCAGCCACACGCACCTGCCTCCCGGGCCCCGGCCCCACCTCGGCCGCTCTGGAGAGCACCCTCCCGGCACCAAGCGAATGGCCGGCACGCTCTCCCTCCCTTCTGGACGGAGCGGACGCGCCCTCTCGCGCCTCAGCGTGGGCCCGGTACCAAACGCCCTGCAGGTGATTTGGGTTCTTGTAACTACACGAGCACGCGAGTTCATCAGTCCGAAGGCGTCTGCCGTGAACTTGCTATTAAACTGTGAGGCCCGCGATCCTGATTATGCTCAGGACACCAAAAAGCCCATTACGAACTTGTTTAATTAAAACAGAGACTCTTTTAAATGGTTTTTAATTTTATTTTTAAGGGCTTGAAAACTATAATGTTCTGCACTTCTCTGCGCTGACTTTTTAAAAATGTATTTGAACGTCAGTTGAAACTAATCAGCTGCTGCTTTAACGTTTATAATAGTAAAACCTCAGGCCTAGGTTACACTTGTACGTTTCATGGGCGAAGTACTGATTTTGCTGAGCCGTTTACTGAATGTTCACTCCAGTGATGTACACATCAGTGTGTATAGGGCCGCCCTGGTTTGTGTCAGAAAGTGTCAAGGATTAAAATACTTACTGATAACTAAAGAAATTTATCTTTTCCCGAACGTCAGGGCTGGGTTGGCCGCACTGCAGTCCGAGGCACCCAGGAAACGGGAGTGGACCCCGTGGCACGCCTCGCTGCGAGCCACGCTTGGGGACAGGCTCTCAGAGCGTCTCCTGTCGCCTCCCTTCTCCTGGCTCATAAATACAGCGATCTGAGCCCCCGGGGACGCGGGGAGCGTGTGCCTGGGTCGGTTCTGTGTCCCCTCGTCACTGAGTCGGACCTGGGGACAGCAATAGTTGGTAACTGAGGAGCACACGTTACCCGGTTCTGTCCCCGGGCTGTCCCAGTGACGCCCAAACTCACTTTTCCTTCCTGGTCTGCAGCAAGACGAGGCGCACGCTGGGCCGTCTTCGCCACCACAGACCTGGTGATTCTGGAATCGGTGTGTCCGTGTCACACTCCGAGAGCGGGTGTTCTCTGTGGCGGGGACACGCCGTCCCCTCCATGTCGGCAGGCGTGGCGGGAAGCTCCCTTACAGGTCTCCTGGAGGGGGGCCCCCACCCCGGGCCCCCCACCCCAAACGCGTAAGCCCTTGCGTCCTGTCCCCACCTCCACGGCGTCCTTGACCCGCGCCGACGGTCACAGCCCGGGCGGCGCCTCGGAGCTTCATCGTTTCTGACACGGAGAATTCTGACTTCGCCCCCTGCTCCGGGGAAGCGCTGGGAGGACCAGGTGACAATCCAAACGTGCTCAGAGACCGCCCTTCCGAATTCGTCCGCTTTTACCGACAGAGGGGAGGCCCCTTTGTGATGAGGACGCCTGACAGGTCTCTCCCCTGTGGGGACCCTCCGTGCGCACGCACCGGCAGCAAGCGACCCGTCAGCTCGTTCTCGCTGGGCCCGGCTTCCGGTGCCTGGGCTGCAGGCATGTCACCCCCAGGGGACTAAACTCTTTTTTTTTTTCCTTGTCTCCTTTATTATTATCCCACGGAATTAGAAGTTAGAATTGTAAGGTTTCATCTTGAAAATCAGAGTGAAGAAGGGGAAGGCTGAGGAAATAATTTTATGTAAAACCATGCAGACATTTATTTTAATAAAGCTATAAGAAGGACTATCCCCCTGGTTTAATACTATAATTTTTTCTGTAACGTCAATGTAAGTTCTAAATTAGTACTTTGGAGGTATAATAAAGCCATGGAGTTCATATTATGGGCAGAGCATTAAATTTCGCCGCCATGAGTACTGAGCATTTTCTTTCATTCATTTTGGAAATTGTTCTTCTGATAACAAAAGTGATCTTTAGTGTAAGGAAATGGGAAAAATATTTTAAAATACAGACATCAAAAGGAAAACGTCGTTTCCGCTCAGCTAACCGCCGCTAACTGTTGGTTGGCGCACGTGCGCGTGGAAACGCGGGATCGTCTCCACGCGCGGAGGACGCGTGCCTTTCCGTCCTCGCCCAGCGTGCGCTGCGGCCCGCCTGCCGGGCTGCGCTTCCTCCCAGTAGCAGAAGCTGTGACCGAACGAGGCTAGACGTGCGTGAAGCGCCTTATCTCGGGGGATGGGGGTCCCGAGGCAGCTGCAGGAGATGGGATGGGGGTCCCGAGGCAGCTGCAGGAGATGAGATGGGGGTCCCGAGGCAGTTGCAGGAGATGGGATGGGGGTCCGGAGGCAGCTGCAGGAGATGAGATGGGGGTCCCGAGGCAGTTGCAGGAGATGGGGGTCCAGAGGCAGCTGCAGGACAGCCCGCCGGCCAGCCCAGCCCATCGTCAGGGTCAAGGCCGGCACTTTCCGTTCTCTCTGGCCTGCCGCTGACGTTATCAGCGACAGGCCAAGGTCGCTGCTCTCATGGCCACCCCCAGCATGGGGACAGCGTGCTTCCTCTTCTCATCTGGCGGAGGGAGGAGCAGCCCGGCTCCAGCCCCGGGGCAGAGTCCTGCCCTTGGTCTGATGGGGCTGGCGTCCGTGCGGCCACCGCAGAGCAAGGACAGCACTGTGTGCTGGCCACCGGCCGACAGGCCTGAGCCCTGGTCCCTGCGTTATACCAGCCCGGGGCCGGGTCACTGTGACGGGCGCAGGCTGCTTGGCCGGTTGTACACAGGCTGCGGAGATGGTGGCGGCTGGGAGCAGAGGCTGGAGCCAGCCCTGCCTGTCACCAGACGTTCCCACGATGCTGTCACCACCTCGGGATGACAGGATGACAGGAGCGTGGAGACCTGGGCCTCGGGCTCTGCCCGCCCCTCCTCCGGCTCCTGTCTGCCCTTCCTCCCGCTTCTGGGTCCACACCGCCTGCCCCGGGGTCCGCAGGGCACGGTGGCTCCCAGCAGCCGAACAACAGCGTATGCCCCGCTGGCATCCAGCAGAAGCGAGACGCTCCCGCCCCAGGCCCGGTCCTGCCTGCGGGTCCATCTGGGCCAACCTGGGCCCCGTGCCACGTCCTGGTCGCCTTGAACCCGCCGCCAGTGATCAAGACCCAACCCGCTGCGGGAGCGGGGGCCGACCCCCTGTCACCCGCGGCCCCCTGGGGATGTGTGGGCGCCACAGGCTCGGCAGGGGGAGAAGACCCAGAGAGGGGTGGGTTAAAGGAAATGGTTTTCTGGAGAATCGATCCTCATTAATCTCATGTTCTCCAAAGTTTGGGCATTTTTATGGTGTGTTTTTAAGCAATCGAAATGAATTTTGACTTAAACTCGTACAGAAATTAGAACTAAAGGGAAAAATGAGCTTAAAGGTATAAATCATAATAAATGTAAATTTTAATATTTTTATACTTTATGTATTTTTTTTATTTTCAGCACCCTCGAGACAGTGCCATACATAATATAATTAGTGGACATATTTGAAGGATAGTTCTAAGACATAGTAGATGTATTCAAAATCACTTTGGCAAAAATCAGACATTAAAAAATATATTGTTTTTAAATTGTACCTTTAAATGTATAACTTCATGAGTAATATATATCCATATTTAATTTTAGGTGCCAGTGTAACATGTACTAAAATAAAATGGAACAATGTGTATGGTTCTCTAAAGGAATCTATAAAGGAGTCATAAATATTATGCTAAAACTTTTTTAAAATAATTTTATGGGACTAAAAATTGAAAACTTCCTAATAGAGAAATTTTCTTAAGAGAGAAATGAGATCAGTTAATCATACAGCCCTCCAACGGTAATAGATCCTACAGCAACCCTGAGTAAGCAGTAACTGATTAAGGTAATTTTACATAATGAACAAAGATCAAGGGTTTTTAGAAAAAACTTTCAGAAGGTAGCAGGAAGAAAAGGATTATTATTACACTAAAATTCCTCGTGAGAGAGGGGATGTATGGGAGGGGTACGGTGACGGCCAGGTACGCAGGCGTCCCCCAGGACGTGGGGAGGGGGCACAGATGGAGAGCGTGGTCCTGGGGTTAGCCATCGATGGCGGGGCACCGAGCTGAAGGGGTCGGCACCCTGCCACTGGCATCTTCCCTTCTGCCCACGAGTCTGGAAGCTGATTTCCGGGGGCTCTAGTGAGGCTCTGGGAGGTGGAGAGAACCCCCGCCCATCCATTCCCCTGGGGCCAGCCTCCACCCGCACGGTCTGGGGCCCCAGCCTGAAGGGAAGGGCCAGCTGTTCCGGAAACTCCCCCGGCTCGCCCTGTTACGAACTCCCAGAGGCACCCCTGAGTGTTGGTAAGCCCTGCACGAGTCCCCAACGCCGTCTTCCCCAGCCGAGGATGGGGACAGACGGTGGTGGCCTGGAGCGCTCAGACCATCCCATCCACAGACCCAAGAGGGCCCGGCCACCGCCGTGCTCCGAACGTGGGCCCGGGGATTCGTGCCTGTCCCCCAGATTCTATTCAACCTCAAAAACAAAACAAAACAACAAAACAAAAACTGTCTGTTCTTTTCAGTTGGCGTCATAAATTGTCTTAAAAACAAGTTCTTTGACGTGGCTTTGACACTGTCCCTTCTCTGACGCAGAGCCATCACGCTGGAGAACCAGCTGGTGATCCTTGCTGCGACACCGAGTGACGCGGGCGCCTACTACGTGCAGGCCGTCAACGAGAGGAACGGCGAGAACAAGACCAGCCCGCCCGTCCACCTGAGCGTCGCACGTGAGTCCCACGGGCCCAGCCGATGGCCTGGCACTGCGGTCTCACTCGCTCGGGGATCACTGTCTCACGGGGCAGTGCACAGTGGGGGCCATCGCTGCCGTGTGGCCGTCACGTTCTAATATGGGTCAGAGGTCCACGGTTGCCTTCTTTGGGGTGACAGGCAGAAACTGTGAGCGTATCCGATGATTCCAAATGCAGGATCTCGTTTGTTTGGGGGATTTAAAAAGCGTTTTGCTCTTGTGCACTGCTAACGTGCACTGTCCTTAACAACCACAGAAAAATATTTCGATGTCTAAGAACTTTATCCGTGGACCTTATTTGAGACCACATTCGGCACGGCTTATGTTCTTCTTAATTACAACATCGTTGAGAGAATGCATATAGTGACATGACGGTGTTAGAATGAGCACTGTTCCTTGAGCATTAGTTTGAGGAAACTTCGTTTGAATGTTTGGCCTTCGAAGGAGGCTCCAGAAGTTCTGCTAGTAAGAGCTCAGAGCTGGGGACAGGGAGAGTGACCAGCAGCAAGAACTCTGAACAGAGAGACGGTGAACACGCGTGTGGGGGCGTGTCACCAGACGTCCGCAGCGCGACGCTTCACGGTGCGGGTGCCGTGACTGTGACGCTGAGAACACGCAGCCGGGGAGGGCCCGGGGTCCGTTTCAAACCGTGTGACCGTGCGTGCACGCGTCCGTTAACTGGGCTCGTCTGCGTGGCGGCGGGTTTCGTCTTTTTAAAGACCACGGGGGGTGGGGACGCGGTGGCCGCGCCGCGTGGTCCCCGAGGCCATCGCGGCCTCTCGCGGAACTGGCGAGTGAGTGGGTGTCGCAGACCCTGCTGGCGGCGGGCTCCTAAACGCTCGCCATCCCGCCACCCACTCCGTGGGCCCCGGGGCTGTGCCCGGGGCACAGCCGCCCGTGCGGCCTCCGCAGAGCTGGTATCGAAGGACACAGCGGTGCTGTGAACGGGCCGGGGTGGCTGCAACGCATTCCAGGGTCACAGAGCCGTGCGTCCTGCCTCGTGAGTCTGACCCGGCGCTAAGCCCCCGCGCTCGTCCAGGGGACGACAGTGCCCTGTCGGGAACGAGGACGTGGGCCTCGCTCTGTTCGGGGGCGGGGCAGGGGGGGATCGCACAAACATGTTTGCTGCGATGCTGACATCGCGAAGTTACGACATGGTGTCTGTCCTCTGGGCGCTGGCCACCGCCCGCTCCGCGAGGCCCAGCGGTGGAGGGAGTGTGCGCGTCGCCGTGCCGGCGTGATGCCATGGCCTCAGGGAACGGGCGCGTGGAATGTTCTGACGATGATTTCAGCGTCTCCTCCAACCAAGGGGCGTACTGGGAGAAGCTCGTGAATATCATCATGAACTGCCTCGCGTTTCTTTGCCGCCCAGACTTTTATCTTTTCACTGGCACCGGGCAGGATGTGCGGAAGGGGACACCAAGGAGGCTTTAAATCTTAGGGGAAACCTGCGTTTTGTTCCCATGTACATTCTTCGCTTTTTAGGGGGCCGGGTGAAAGGAGAACGAGGGAACGGCCTCGTTTTAATGCTTCGGAGAACCCTCCTGTTGACATGCTGGATTTAGCTACACGTTCGCTGGCGCCCGATTACGCATCTTCTCACTGGAAGCTCTACTCTGAAAACGTCTGAAGACCGAAGCTGTGATAAGCCCGCAGCGGCCCCGTAACGCTGCGTGAAGTCCTGCTCATTCTGGACGTCCATCAGGGCCCCGAGCGGCGTAGCTGTGGTCCCGGCCCAGCCGCCAGCGTCCCCAGAGGCCCAGAGACATGGCTGGCACGTCCCCTGTCCAGGGTCCCCGGAGTCCCATGTCCCCAGGCCCTGCTCAGGCTGGGGGGGAGGTACAGTGAGCTCCCGAGACCTAAACGTCTTTGTTTTCTGATGCAGACTTTATAAAATGAAATAGCAAATAAGACTGGTGAGACATTTTAAATAAGTGCCAGGCAGCATTGCCGAAGAATCAGAAGCGGCTGCGGCCCATTATCAGTGAACCAAGACGGATCCGTGCTCGGCATCGGGAGGCGACAGTGGGGAAACTTTACAGGGAAGACCAGCGGGTTTGTGAGGCGCTGGAAACCACACTCCGGGCGGATTGGGCTGGAATTGGCTTAAACGTGGAGACCGCCGTGCGGCCTCGCCTCTGGCCTCCTGCGAGCAGGGACGGCCTGGGGTGGGGCGGGCAGCACCCGGGCCTGGCCTGGCCCGGCCTCAGAGCATGCAAGCGGGCGGCACACTCCGCCCAGCCGGCGAGAGGACGTGGCAGCTTGTCCAGACGGTGGGACGCGGGGGCCTCACGGGGCGCTCCTCCTCTTCCGTGCTGGCATCTGGCTGCACTCAGAGCTTCCGGGAAGCAAAAGATGAAGCGGGTTTGGGGAAAAGTAAATAAATTGTTTTAAAAGCATGATGATTAGAAGCGGCATGCCGGCTTGCGATGACCCCTCCTGCCGGCACGTGCGTGTTCAGCAGCCGGCATGACTGTCCGTGAGCCTTTCTCCCCATTCCGTGTGGCTAAGGAGATGCACTACAGCATGCTCTGTCGGGAGCAGCGGGCTTCTGAACCCCCCGTCTCCGGCTCCCGGGGAACGCCGGCCGCCACCTCGGGGGCGGACTGGCTTTGAAGTCCTGACGTGCCGCCGAGCCTGCAGGTGTTGAGGACGGAGGTGGCACCGTCAGGCATCCTGCGTGCCTCTCTCATGGCTGGCCCCCATGGCTCAGGCGCCAGCAGAAAGAGAAAACCGGGCCCAGCCCGGCTACGGCTGGCATCTCCTCTCCGAGGCCAGACCCGGGCGAGATTCACAGACCTGCCCGCCCGCTCGGGCTTGTCGCTTTGAGAATCGTGCAGCGGGTTCACTTCTGCGGGTCCGATCTTCCACACGGCACTCCCCTCGGGCCCCCACCCCTGGGCGCACGCTGGCACCGAGAGCACGCCCGGCCTCCAGACCTGGGCGGTCCAGCGGGTCCGCGGGCAGCTAAAGCTTGGTTTGAACCCCAAGTCCCCACCTACCATTCCTGTGATTTCGGTCAGTGACCTCACACGTGAGGGTCGTGTGCCCAAGGGTGGGGGCCCGAGGGGAAGGCCGCCCCGGGGGGCAGTGGCCGCCGTGGAGACGGGAGGCAGAGCATGTAACAGTGGCTCGCGGTGATGATGGCTCCGGGTCCTGTTCCCATCAGTATGCGTCAGGCACCCTGTGGGCCGTGAAGGAAGACGGGGCCTGTCCTGGGGGGCTCAGGGGGTTCGGGAGACTGACTCGCCCTCACACTCCCGGCCGCCAGGCGTTAAGGTCGCTGGGCGATGAGCGAGCCACGCCCAGGGAGCAAAGGGCACGCCCCCGCGGGAGAGTGCAGACGCCCAGCAGAGCTGACCACTGGCCACAGCAAATGAGCCGTAAGTATTCCTTTACTGCTCTCAATTACGGCTCGATAATTTAAGGGCACAAATTAGCATTTGGCTGTCATTTGCCTGATCAGGTTTTTTGCAAACTCCGCCAGGCTGAACTTTAATAACTTCTCCTAACCAGCCCTCCTTCTGCCCCCTTGTCCAATGTACCAATTTAAACGTCACACTTCGATGTCTGCGCACACGCCTCGTTGAGGGGTGGCGGCTGCAGGGCCGTAAGCAGGAGTGACCCCAGTGGCTCTTACTCTTGACTCTGAGCCCCAATTTCCTCACCGCAGCCAGCAGCCACCTCCTGGACTCGGCTGCCCGAGAACTTGCACGTGTCACGGCAGGCTCATGACACACAAACGCAGCATTTCAAAGCTGACACCGGGAGGGACGGGCGAGTGTCCTCCTGGCCCCAGCCGCCCTGGGTGTGCGGCCACTGGACCGCTCGCCCGCCTCCCGCCACTGTCCTTGATGTGGACAGACATGGGGTTTGGGGCGGGCGCAGGCGGGGACCACGGGACGCTGTGTCCCCTGCCATCGCCCCATGAGCGCCGCGTCCACCTGTCACAGATCCCGGCCGGGAGCGGAGTGGCGTTATGGCAGGGACGGGGCCGCCGGGCCGCCGTGGCCGGGAGTGGCGTGAGGAAGACCCGGGTGCACTCATGGCCGCGCACCGGTGGTGACGGGTCGGTCCCCGGGGTCGGCCGAGTCACTGCGCACACAGCCTCCCGGGATTCCTAACCCCCTTACGGGTGGGTTCGTAGTCCGACGCTGCTCAGAAGGACCTGTGTCTTTTCTCTTCAGAACTGTCGAGGTTTGCAAACTCCAGATTGCGGATTATTTGTCGTGCAAAATCGTTTCGATTTGTGAAGCCACGTTGAAGGTTCTCCGTCTGATTGCCGCGTCCGTGTGCCACCAAGCGAGCGGTCACCTTCGGGGACACCTCGTCCCGCCTTCACCGCTCCGCTGTGGTGTTTTATTACTGACCACTAAGCGCGAGGTTCTCTTGGCTCTTGTCGAAGGCAGTTCCAGCAGCTCATTAAAATTGCGGATCTCTGCCATGTGGCCGGGAATATTAAATCTAGCGTTAAGAAAGCCAGGTGAAGTGTCGCTAACACGGAGGCCACTTGGCCCCTCTGACGACCGGTGCCAAACCCAGAGATGCTTTTCCAAGAATACTTTGTATCCGAGGTGTAAGGAAAGGAATTTCTATCAGAAATAGCAGGAGCCAGGAATGCGTGTCGAGCTGTGGCTCTTCCCGTGCGTGCTGCCCGGAGTGGCCTCGGCCGTGGCCTCCGCCTGCGATGCTCTGTCATTTCGGGTAATTACTTTCCCTGGTCCCTCGGCGTGTCCGTGCTGAGTGTTTGTGGGTGCTGCGCTGTGCTGGGCGTTCAGAACGAGCCGTGAGCGGCCACCGCACCAGGGATCGTGTCGGTGGGAGGAGGCGATGTGGGTGGGGCGCCCTGCGTTAGGGGGGAGCGGTTGCCCCACACACCTGGAGTCTGCGCCTGGGTCGGTAAAGCAAAGGTGTGTAAGGTGTGTTGAAGACACACGTTTTGGGGAAGAGTTTACGATAGTTCATTCGCGTGACTGTTAGTGTAGGCTCCTGTAAAAAACATGGAGAAACGGCAAGAGCTGGGTTACTTCAGAAGTAGAACTACTTCTGGCCGGGGAATGGCAGCCTTGGGGGCTCAGGCCCAGAGCTGTCACGAGCAGGGCCTTTCTGTGGGCGGGCCTGACCCAGCCCCGTGAAGCGACGCGTTGGCCACGGCCCGTCCGGCGTCAGACTGCGAGTGAAGACAGGCGCGCGCTGCGCGTGGGCTGTCGCCTCGACCTGCATCTTCACCGCTCAGCCGTTCCGTGTGCTGCTGTGACACCCGACCCCCTCGCAACCCTGATGCCCGTGACAGTCACTGAGCTGGCGCAGGGGCTCAGAGCGTGCTGCTGGGACTGGCAGCCTCCGCATCATGCGGGGAGCTCGTTAGAGGCGCAGACGCTGGGCCTCGTCCCAGCCCTGCCGAGAAAGCGTCTGCGTCTCAGCGCGATGCTCGGGTGATGGACAGGCACCGGGCACGAGAACACCAGGCCTTCTCACAGCTCCCTGGCGATGCTGGGGCTGCAGGGTGAGGAGCAGAGTCCTGGGCGGGACTGCGCAGCGGGGTCCGGGGGCTGGCGGGCCAGCGTCACCTGGACACTTGCCAGACGTGCGATCCCCAGGCCCGTGGGCCCCCGCCCTCGCCACGGGTCCCCAGGGCACGTCCGGGGTGCTGCAGGTGAGACCAGACGGCGTCCTGCAGCTTCCCTTGTGCCACGGGCACGCACAGCCCTCGGGAACTGTGAGTCTTTCGGGCGACCGTGAGGCCATCAGTTTTGGGGGGACGGGGGCCAGGTCAAGAGAGGGCCGCCCCGCAGACCCGGGGGAGACTTTCTGTGACCGGGTCCAGCAGACGTCACGGTGCAGAGGCGTGTTCTGACCGGGCCGACGGTCCAGCGTCAGGCCGTCTTGTCCGTGCCCACGAGGGGGTGTGGCTTACTAACTTTGTCTCTGGCCACTTTTTAAAAAGAGCTTTTATTCCGAGAAGAAATTACTAAAATCCTATCCCTACAAAATAGGGCTTGGCTCTTTCTTCTCTGAATGAACCAAAATCAACCTGTTTTCAATGGATGATCTTCCTTCATTAGTTTTAATTTATTTTTCAGCACATCTGTTTTTAATTCATAATGCCTTTGATGAAAATTAATTAGTTTCTTTGAGAAGGGAAACAATATTATCAGGAGCACTCAGACGGGCTTCCACAAAAGGCCTCGTTCCAGAGCTGGCCCCGGGACTCGGGGCCCGGGCCGGCTGCAGAGAGGGCCCGCCATGGGGCAGAGCCGTGGGGGCCTCGCCTTGTCACCTGCCGGGGTCTGGGCCTGAGTCTGAACCAGATGAACGCTAAGCTTTCGTTTACAAGCCTCGAAACACTAAATGCGCTTTTATACGCTGGAAGTGCGAAGGCTCTCTACAGAGGTTTATATAAATATTGTAGGGATTCAGCGTTTTCTTAGTCCGATATGGAATGCCAATCAAATTTCTAACTAGGAACCGCCTAGGGAAAAGGGGGACCACTCCCCCAGCGGGGGGCAGAGCGAGGGGACGGAGGAGGGGGCCCCATCAGGTACCAGGCTCACCCCAGGCCACCTGCCGGGACCCGGGACGTGGCGCCGGGCTCTCGGGGACATCGGGCTGAGCAACTTCATCCGTCTTGTTCCCCAGATGCCCAGCTTCCTGCAGCTTCACGCCTTTCTCAACCGAGAGCATCACTGCAGCGGGGAAAACCCCGCGTCCTTAAACTAGAGTTTCTGTAACGAGCTCGGAGAGAGAAAGAAGTTCCTTTAACCCTAAGCGCCACAGGGCAGCAGAGCCGCCCGGCGCGGGCCCCACGCGCGGGGCACTGCTGTGCGCATACGGCCTGGGGACCGTCCCACTTACTGCCCCTCTGCGTGTCCCAGGGGGTCCAATGCAACCAGAGGCTGATTTTTACAAAGCGTTCCATCCTGCATTCAGCATCCCCTGTGAGCGGGACCTGAATCAACCCCGTGGTGCTGTCAGCCTTGTTCCAGACAAGGCTTCGGCCTGGTGCTTTGCCAGCCCCAGGCTGGGCTCGACAGCGTTATCACACAGTGGAGGATGGACTGGCGGGCTCCCTGGTCCACGGGCCCGGCCCGGCAGGCGGGGGACAGTTCTCCCTGCGGCTGTAGAGGGGGGCAGACCCCAGAGCCAGTGTAGGTCAAGAGTAGGGCCCCAGGAGGGGCTCCCAGACGGGCCCTGCTGACAGCGGGGGGCGGGGCGGGGCCTTGGGAGGTGACCTGCTTCAGGCTGGACGGTGCCAGGCGGGGAAAGCCGCCCCTGAGACCCTCGTGGTCAGTTAGGAGCCCACCGAGGGCCCGGGCCGCCGCTGGGACGCAGGCTGCACACACCTGCCCCGGAAGGAACCGGCTCTGGGCAGCGTCCCTCAGGCGGGCCACCCCCCCACCTCGGCGTTTCAGGCAGGTTCTGTCACGTGTGTGTGTATCTCACAGATGCAGCCCAGTCGATTAAAAAGTTCGATTTGCAGTGGATGTTTATTTAACACTGAACAGGCTGCCCGCTTTTCAAGCCCCAAAAATATAAAAAATAATATAACACATTCGAATGAATAGAGCACATTACTGGGTGCGTTTCGAGGCGCCTGGGTCGTCAGTATAAACAGACGGAAATGGTGGTTTCTGGAATAATTCAGTAGAAATGATATTTCGTTGGAGCTGCTCCCCTATACAACTTCACAAAATCCAATTTAATAACGTTAGACCCAATTCCCAGTGACTTACGAAGAGGAGGTTCGTATTTCTTGGCAAAGCAGATGCTTTTCCGTTTGAAGCAAAGGAGAGTAACTCGCACAGAGCTGGAAGGAAGCGGGCCCCAGAGATTGTATTAACTGCGAGCTCAGGCCGCTGAGAAGTGATGCTCTCCCTTTTAACCACATGTGTGCGTGCGTGCGTGTGCACGTGTGTGTATGCGTGCCCGTGCCCACGTGTGTGCACACACACACAGGAAGAGAAGGGTACTCTGGCACGCCCCTCCGGGTGTGCAGTTAATATGCTGCTTAGAGGGACCTTGATGTGGATTTGCTATAAATTGTGTTTATTGTATAAAAATAGAGTAAAAAGTGTGAGTTCTAAGTGTGCTAAGGGACTTCCCCCTTCTTCTTTTAAAAAGAGAAGGACATTTGTTTAAGGAACTTGATTATCTTCCAAAAAGTCCATTTTGATAATAAGCGAGGGCGTTCTTTTCGGTCACAGCTGACATGTCAGCGTGCGCCTGTCCCCAGCCCCCTGCCCGCCTCCCGCCTCCTGCCCAGCACACTCCAGAAACGGACGGAAGCCAGCGGCCACCCTGATCCTCCCCCACGCTGCCAGCGGACTCCTCCTCCGTGGCCCTGCTCCTGTTCCTGGTCCAGCCTCAGCCCCCCGCCCCCCGTTCCCTGAAGCTCGGCCGGGTCGTGTCCTCCGCCCTCCGTCCCCTGCCTCTGGACAGCAACAGGCACCTCCACACCGTCCCCCCCCTGCCCGCACCCCGCGACTGCACCTGGCGGCTGCGAGGCCACCACGCCACCTCCTGGCCTCCGCCACCACCCACCACAGCTGGAGCCGCCACCGCGGTGCAGGGGCCTTCCGTGCCCGCGCCTGGGGCCCCAAAGCGGCCGCACATCCTGGCCCTCAGACGGGCCGCTGTCCTTGTCCGCACCCCGCGTCCTCAGGGCTCCGGGCGCTCTGTGCCCCTCACTCGGGACTGTTCCCAGACACCGCCGTTTCCGCCCCCGCACCCCATGCTGTCTGCGTCAGGAGCTGCCTGGCCTCACCGTCCATTCCTGTCGCTGTCCGTCACTTGTGCCTGAGACGACCCTGTGTGCCGTCATGGTTCCAAGCTCTACTGGATCTCACACACACGCGTGTGCACACTCATGCACACTTACACGCACAGGCACGTGCACACACACACGTGCGCACACACGCACATTTATAAATCGCATTTGAAATCTGTGCATTATTTCCAGGGACTGTAAACTGCTAAAATTAATTTCGTGTCGCGTCATGGCCGTGATGATTTGCAGGAGACACTCAGCGTGCCGTGAGCGCATCACAGAGTTCATGAATAATTACTGAACACGTACAAATTTAATCGCGAGCTCGCCCCTGGGTGGGCTGGACTCAAGGCCAGCGATGGAAGGAGCGTGCGTCGTCTCTCCCTTGCGGTGCCCAGAGGGTCTCCTCCCACGCCCACGTGGCCCGGTGCGGGGGCCGCCCTCGGCGTTCGGAGCCGGAGCGGGGTGATGGGGTGGGGGGCCCATGGGCCGGGATCCTCAGGCAGGTGGTTTTGGCAAAGAAACGTGTGCAAGTTGCATTTCCGGCCTCTGTCACCCGCCCATCACCCAGTGGACGGTGCGGTCCCCCCGCCCCGGCCGGACACACCCCCCTCTGACCTGCGACTCAGGGCCGCACCCACCAGCACAGCGTTTGGCGTGGCACCGCGAGCCCTGATGCTGAGAACTTCCACTTCTTGGGTATTTGTAGGAAAATTGGCTCATTGGTGTTTAGAAAGGTCATTTCGAGGACGATCTGTTCAAGCAGTCTGACATCCGTGGATGAAAAGGGCGGGTTTCTGACTTCGGAGACTATTGCGAGACTGTCGTGGGTTTGCGGATCTCGTGAACCTCGTACCGACTGGCTCTCGGCTCCGAGCGGGACGCAGAACCCTCCCTGGCGGGCGGCGCTGACGGGCAGCGCGTTCTCTCGTAGGTGGGAGCGTGGCTGATAGTGGCCTTTCCCTAAATGACACACACAGTCCCCTGGGCAGTGGGATGGCGCCTTGCCTTTCTTTTCTTGCTGCTCTACAGACCTGCATGAAATCGTAGACATGACTTTCCTAGAAGCTTCCCGCAGCGCCCACGGGGCCGTGTGATGGGAAAGCGGGGACCTGCACCGCAGGGCGGCCTGGCCCCCCCCAGACTGGGTCCACCTTAGGGGGAGCGTTGGGGGTTCAGAACCCGGACGACACGAGCTTGCACAGTCCAGACGCCTGCGACCCCAGGCCCGAGCGGCCGGAGGCAGACCGCCTCCGTGGCTGTCATCCGGCTCGGACGTGGCAGGCGGGCGTCCCCTCTGCACAGCCGCATGACCTCTGCAGTGTCACCGTCCTGTGCTGAAGCCACTCAGGAGAGGCGGCCCTGGAGGCTGCCGCCACCTGCGAGCCTGGCCGAGCCCCCCACAGTTCCCCCCGCCCCCGCCGTCCGGCTGGCCGGTGGCTCCACACCGCGCGTGTCACACGCCGTCTCCGCGTTAGGTGGTCGTGAGTGGCGGCGCCTGGCGTGTGGCTCAGTGGCACGTTGACTATGGCTGAGATTCTGCTTCTCTCGTTATTAGTAAAGTGAGGCTTTGTTATTGTCGCAGTTGTGTATTATTTTATTATTCATGAAAACGAGATAATATTTTTATTATTTCTAAAAATTGTCTGAATTCTTAACCAAACCTAATAGACCAACTTAAAAAAAAGCCCTATATGTGCTTTATTAGATATTAGATATTATACAAGACAGGTTGGAGGTTTCACTTGTTAGAGTGAAAATGATCGTCTTGTGAAAATGTATTAAAAGTCTGTTAAGACAGACAAAGACACTCTCCCCGTGGATAATAAGGTTTTGGTAGACAGTGTCTCTCGCGAAGACGTGAGATAGTGTTTTTTGTTAATTGAATTATTTGCTGATATTACCATTTTAATGAAGCGATTATTCTATTTTCACATGCATTAAGAAACTCATATTTAATTTCTGCTTCACGTTAATATAAGCATTTAACATACTTTAAATCTCAGTTAAAACTAATTTATAATTCCTGTTTCTATAAAAACTTCTTTGCATTGTGTGTTTATATCCTTGCTTTGTTCCCTTTAATGGAGCTACGTTTTGGAAATACTGATCCTAAAGAAATAATAATTGAGGTGAGCGATGCCTTCGGTGTGGACACTGCCAGTCACACGGCCGCGGCGAGGGTGTGTGTTCTGAAGAAGAGCCTCATTCGCGGGTGGGCTGGGCTGGCACAGGGCAGCGTGTCACCTGCCTCACGGGCGAGGGTGTGCGAACGTCCCCGGCTCCCCCGTGGGCAGCCACCTGGGCACAGTAATGGCCTGTGGATCAGGACGGGACGTGGAAGTGAAACAGCCGCTCAGACACCCCCAGAAGGAGAAACACGTGGCCCAGAGCGCTGGCGTCCACAGCGAGACCCGTGAGCAGAGCAGGGCGCTGCCGAGTGCGGGCAGGTGGGGGACGCTCTGACAGGGGTGCGGGTGCACACGAACGGCAAGCGAGGGCAACGGTCCCCAGCATCTGTGCCACCAGGGACCAGGCACCAATGAGCGTCCAGGGCCTGATGAGCCGAGGCGGTGATGCTGGCGCTGGGAGCAGATGCAGGTACGGGAAGCTTCGCCCGCCTGCCCGCTGCCCACCTGCTGTGCGGCCCGGTTCCTACCAGGCCACGGCCCGGTACTGGTCCCCGGCCCGGGGGTTGGGGCCCTTGACCTAGCGGAGAAGGGGCATGGCTTTGGGGGTGGGGAGGTCCGCTCCCCTGGGCCCTTTCGCGGACGCCAGGGGGTGGACAGGCCCCACGCTGGCTCCCGGTCCCTCGCGTCCCCGGCGGGCTCAGCCCCAGGGCTGGAGCCCTGGTTGCTCTCGGGACTGAGTAAGCCGCTGTGGTTCTGGTCTCACGGGGGTTCTGGCGGAGGTCCTGCGCGGTGCGGACAGCTGGCCGGCCCGAGTGGGGGCGGCACGCGCGGTGGGCGCCGTGCTGTCACCGGCTGCCACGCTGGAAACCCATCAGTTTTATTACCTTAAAAAAGAGAAAAGGAGAGCCCTTTGTTTCAGTTTTTTCTTCTTGAACTATACTCTAAAATATGCTATTTAAGGAAAGAGAAACAGATTTCTTTAGTCTTGGAACATCACGTACCCTTGTCGTGGTCGTCGCCGCCCCGAGGGCTCCCTGCGGCCGCCCTGCTCGTTCTGTCTCCCTGGGGTCACCCCGCTGGCTCCGTCTCCCACACAGCCGCGTGGGCCGGGGCCTGTCGTCCGGGCGACACCCGGCGGGCACACCAGTTCCCCGGGCACAGCGCGGAAAGCCATCTGTCATCCAGACTGGTCACGGAAACGCTGCAGTCCCCAGCGTGGGCCGGGTTCCTGTGCTTGTTCGTTTG
Source organism: Macroglossus sobrinus (assembly GCA_004027375.1). Classification (NCBI taxonomy): domain Eukaryota; kingdom Metazoa; phylum Chordata; class Mammalia; order Chiroptera; family Pteropodidae; genus Macroglossus; species Macroglossus sobrinus. The sequence continues at coordinate 31,695 of PVKZ01005515.1, read as the reverse complement.
TTCGCGTGTCGGAGGGCATCTGTCAGCGGCAGTGGCTGAGGACGTGGCCAGACGCACGACCGCCCTCGAGGACCCCACCGTCCCGTCTGTCTCAGGTTTCACAGTCACTGTGTTTTCCGTCAAGTGAATTTTAACATTCAAAACTCTGCCAGAAAGAATTCGTAAGTAGATGTTTTATATGTGAGTGTATGTACATATCTATATATAATTTCATTAAAAACACAAAACAACACGTATGCACGTTATTGGTACCTGTACATGCAGCCACATAAATTGAAAAAGATCTGGAAAAAATCACAGCTCACTGCCACCTGTGGCTCTCTCTGGAGGGGGGAGGTGAGGGCAGAAGGCAGGAAATTTTGCAGAGACGTTTCACTCGCCTCTCAGAGTCTTACGTGTGCTTTCCGTGTGAAGCCCGCGGTTCGGGTTGAGCAGCGGGGACAGTGCGTGCCATCCGGCTGGGAGCCCACGTCCTCACGCGGGTCCCACCGGGACTGAGGAGGAGGTGAGAGTGTCCGCATCGGGCCTCAGAGCAAATCGCAAGGACGAAGCGCCGAGTCCGTGTCCCTGCAGCAGGGATGCGCGGAGGTACTGGTGGAACGGCTGGCTGCCCCCCGAAAGCTGGGTGCTGGCTGCGGGTCCCCCTCCCAGTGGCCTCTCCTTACGGTGGCCGCAGGGCAGTGTGGGGGACGCTCAGGGAGGGCGTGACCGCGGCTTAGTTAACCTACAAGGGCCGCGTGTCCTGGGGGGCAGCAGTGAGGAAAAGGCAGCCTCCGGCCAGGACGGGCCACGCGGGTGACAAGGCGGTTCACGGAACACGAGCCCGTCAGCTGGGAGACGTAACACGGGCCGGGAGGTCCAAACTCAGACGAAATGCCAGCGTTTCACTCATCAAGCGGCTGGACGGTCGGGAGCTTTGGTGGCGTCCCCCGCGGGGCCGGGTAGGGGGCGATGGAGCTTCCAGATGCTGGTACCTGCATATAAAGTGACGCAGGTGGAGGATACCCATCGTGATGACAATGCCCAGGCCCGGTGACCCCTCCATTCCTGGTTCCGAGACGTGGTTGTCCCCACGTGACGCCGGGAAGCCCAGGGAAGGATGCTCACACTGGTGCCAGCTGGGGACGGCCCATCTGTTCCTGAGCAGGGGACAGCCAGCACCCCCCGTGTGCCCACGTGGGGGGTGGCACGTGCGGCTCGGGAAAGAGGGTCGCTCGGGGGACCCCGCCCATGAGTTGCTGAAGCCGGTACGTGTACGTGTGAGACACATCCGCTGGCTGCGTCTGATGCCTTCGCGACACCGGAAGCCCCCTGCCCGTCGTGGTGCTGGCAGGGGCGTGACCCGGTGGCCACCACGCGGCGTGGGGGTCTGGGGTGCCCGCGTGCTCCAGCTGAAGCGTCTTAGCTGACCCCTGCGCATGGGGCCGCCGCAAACAAGCGGGGTGAGTAAGTGGACACCCGCGGGGCGAGCGAGGCTCGTCTGCCCCGCAGTGCGCACCACGCACGCCGCCAGCACAGGGCTGCCCGCCGACCCCGAGCCCGCAGGGCCGTGTTGGGGGCGGACCTTCCTCCTCGGAGGCCTCCGATGCCTCCATGCGCCCGAGGTGATTCAGAGACTGACTGGGGAACCTTCCGAATCAATTGAGGCTTTAATCAGCAGAGCAGCAAACTTCTCCTGCCTCGTGGACCAATTTTACGTCTCCCGTCAATGCAGACCTCAGCTGGAAGAGAAGTGATTCATTACAGGCGGCATCAGCGCCCTGATTAGCGAGTCAGTGTGCTCGCCTGCCCCAGTGTGGGGGGCCCCCTCCTGGGGAGTGCCACCCCAGCGGCCGTTGGGGTGCAGGGCCCCCTGTGGCTGCAGGTGCCCCTCCGCAGCCCCTCGGGGTGGGGTCGACGCGGCCCCAGAGATGCTAGCTGGTGGCCAGAGGTGACAGTGGGAGTGATGCGCCACGTTTTAAGGCCGGTGACGATGGCGGGACAGTGCGAGAGATGAGGCAAGGACTCGCCGTGTAGGACGTCGGCGTCCAAGCTGAAGGGGTCGAACTTGACCCCACTGCTGTGGGCTCGGGCTCCCTGCAGCCGGGCGGGCTGGAGGCACCCAGCCCTCCCCTGCCTCCGCTGGCCTCCAGCGGACGACAGGCAGCCCGGGCTCTGGGGGCGGGGCCGTGGCCGGGGGCCGTGGGCACCAGGTCCCAGGTTCCTAGGGCTGTTGGAAAAGCCATATTTTTCTGAATAATGACTTGAGGACTGAGGAAAATTATGTTTTGACCAAACACAGGAAAAAACCTATTTGTTGATTTTTATCATGGTGGATTCAGAGGAAATAAGCATTGACCTTGGCCAATTAATCCGAGGAGGTGAGTTCAAACAGGCCGAGCTCCTTCAATGCAGGAGTGGGAAAAAAAAAAAAGGACTCTTAATTGAAAGGGTATTTTCCCCAAGCACATTACAAAATTAGAATTTGATTATTTTGATGTCGAGATAGATAAAAACGCAGCAGCTTCTGAATAAAACATTTTTAAAAACAAAATGTACTCTTTGATCTCCAGGTTATTTTCCAACTTTGAGGCCGTGCGTTTTTCATCATAATTTTCTTCAGAAATAATAGCATGTTTTCTTTCTTAGCTATCGTCCTTTCGCCATGCAGGGTGTTCCCGCATTAGCATATGCTTCTTTCTTTCTTTCATGGGAGAGATAAATATTTCCTGGCAAACCATTACGTGCCCTTTATCTCTTCCTAGAGATGATGAGAGTTCACAGATTACATAAAACCTCTCGTAAAACTGTGCTTCATAACTGGAGAGTGATTTTGGTTTGCACGTTGAGCTGAGTGTTAATCCTCGCATATTTAGTTGCCACGATGAAGGATCGCCCCAAACCGGTGAGTCACGGGGCCCCCTTATATATTGCAAAAAATATATAATCAAGCAACGTGACATTACCTGCCAGGAAGGTTCTCGTTATTTGTCTACTAATGAGTCACAAACAGGCCAGTTGCCACTCACGGATGCTGAAAATCCCACCCCTTCGTTTCCTCCGGAGGCTGTCGGCGTCCTCAGAGCCCGAGCGCCGTGATTATTAACTCCCGAGAAGGCCCTCGATGTAATGAGATTAAAGCTGTCTGTGCGGAGGAACCAGACTTTATGAGAAAAAAAAAGAAATAGGCGAAGAAAGCCCCCTTATCAGAGTTGGCTTAGCAGGCCGGGCGGCGTCCGGTTAATAATAAACCTGCTGTTTTTGTTGAAACGCCATCTGCGTGGCTGCGAGAGCCAATGAGACGCGGGGACCCTCCGCCGGGGGGGGGGGGGGGGGCAGCCGGTCGCCCCGCGGGACCGGGCCCGCGAGGTCGCGCCTGCGTTTTAACACTGCGTTCCATGGGACGCGCGGTCTGGACTCTGTCTGGCCCTGATTCCAGACGTCGGCGCGAGCGTGGGTCCCCGCTGTCCTGCGCCGTGCTTCCTCAGAACGCGTGCCACCGCTAAGGGCACAGAGTGACGTGTGCTGTGCGCGTGGCTGCTTCCCCACCACCAAGCGAGGTCGCAGCCAGGCGGGGGTCGTCCTGGGCTGCGGAGCGGTCCCCGTCGGAGATTTCTCTAAAAACGTCAGCGGAAACCGCCCCAGGGTGCGATTTGGGCACAGCTGCGTTTCCCATGCTCTAAGATTCCCGTCCGGGCAGCGGGGTGCAGGGAGAAGTGGGGCGGCCGGGGGTCAGGGGGGGCTCCGGCTTCTGACGGGGCCGGCTCGCGGCCACTCCCTCCCTGCTCCTCTTCGGTGACTCTGCGTCCGCACACTACGCTCCATGTCACCGGGTGGTGGCGTCTTCCTGGCCACGAATCTTCACTCTGAAGCTTAGATTCTGACACCTGACCGGGGGAAGGGGGCGTTGGCTCTCTCGGGCGGTCACTCTGGTGTGGGAACGTCTTGTCGCCCCGCACAGGAGGAGGGTTGCCGTGCGGGGAAGGGACAGCCCAGCGCCACACACCGGCAGCCCGCCACAGGCCACACGCGGACTCCCCCTGTCCTCACAGGGTAGAGAAGGGAAACACTGATTCAGTCACTTGTTCAGAAGACGTGCCATCTGATAGGTATCGGTCCGCTCGTGTCACGACGCGAACGCCTTGTGGGTTCATTTTGGACCATCCATCAGTGTACTGGGAACGGTTCGTGTAAATGGAGTGGCACCACTGTCACTAAAAGTTAAACCGATCGAAATACTAAACGGCGTTTACAAGTGCACATTCTTTGATGCGAGCCCTCCCCAGCACGCAGACAAGTTCACGCATGACACGAGCGACACCGTCTGACTCTGCAGTTCTGCGTTACTTGGTTTCATTTGCTTTTAAATGTTTCAACTACAGATACAATGTTGTTAATAGGGACGAGACTATTCAAGTTACGTTTTCATCTCGAGCTTGTTTCTTTCAAGGAGTTAATCCGTGTCATCTAAATGATCCATGTATGAGCGCAGACTTATTTGTGGATTTCCGTGCCTTTTGTTGCCACCATAGCTTGAAACAGTCCAGAATTTTTTAGAGAACTTAAGAATTATAAAAAGAATTTTAATTTCCCGTCATGTTTTTCTGTTGCTGACGCTCTTCCTTGTGTCTAGCCAAGTTGTTGGCCTTTATCGTATGCTGCTGACGTCTGTCCCTAATTCTGGAAAACTTCTGGCCACATTTCTTCTGCCCACAGGGTTCAAAGTACGGGTATGTCCGGCTGTTCACTATTCTCCCCAGTTCTTGCTTGCTTCGTTTCATTCACCTTTATTTGCATTTCGCTTTGGATCATTTTTGTTTCTCTCTCAAGTTCAATCGTCTGTTCTTTCAAGTGAACTTGAGATCCCATCACAGGCGATCTTCATCTCAGTACTGCGTTTTTTTATTTCTATGATTTACATTGAATTCTTTCTTCCGGTGGCTACCGGAAGGGTGAAATTACCTGTCTGATCTTGCACGTTATCGACCTTTTCCACTAGCGCGTGGAACGTGTTAACCGCAGTTAATTTAAATCCGTCATCCGACAGCTCCAACATCCGTATCATTTCTGCGTCTGCTTCTGATCGTTGTTTTATCTCTTCGTGGAGTGTTTTGTTTGTTTGTTGGGTTTTGTTTCTTCCTTTATACTTCATAATTTTGGTTGAAAGCCGGATATGTTACAGACGGCAGAAACTGAGGTAAATATTTGTCGGCTTGAAGATGATCGTGTCTTTTCTTCTTCAACGTGAGGGTTTGTGTGACTTTAGTTAGGGGTTGGGCTGGGTTTGAAGTCTGTTGTTGCTGTGGTTCCCTGCGTTCCTCTGGAGGCGCTATCTCGCGTCCACGATGTGGGGTCATTTTCCAGGGGGCTCCTCTGCGCCCCCCTCGTCTCCTCCCACTTGTCTCTGAGGCCGCAGCTTGTCGTCGGGTCTTTGCCCCCAGCGGGAATCTGTCTCGTGCGGCCCCCCGAGCTGTGTCCCTCGGTGGTTTCACGCACGGCTCTTTGGCATGTGATGGAGAGCGGGGACGAGGGATTCTCTGTGTTCTGACGGAGCCGCCCCCCAGGCTGGCACTGCGGCCCCGGGTCTCGGGGTGGTTCCCACGCGTTCTCCACACGTCACGCTGGCCCGGCGTGTGCTCCCGTCTCCCCCACCCTGCTCCCGCCGCGGGCCTGCAAGATCACGGCTGTTCTCGTCGCTCTTCCTCCTGCAGTGCAGGGCTTTCGCTCCTCGGGGGACTTAGAGGAGGTGTGGGGAGCAGACCCTTGGTGGCGACGGCCATCCCCCTCTCCCCGCTGTGGGACAGTTCCACCAGGGCCCTAATTAATGCAAAGGGTTGGTCGTCCTTCTCCCTACAGGTTAAGGGTACCCAACCCCCAACCCCTGGGCTGCGGGCCAGTACTGGTCCCTGGCCCGTTAGGAACCGGGCCACACAGAGGACGTGAGTGGCGGGTGAGTGAGCGAAGCTCCATCCGTATCTGCCCCCAGCACCAGCATCCCCGCCCCGGCTCCGCCTCAGAGCCTCAGGCGCTAGGTGCTCACAGGAGCCCCGGCCCTGGTGCCTCCCAGGCTGGGGGCTGCTGCTCTAGGGGACAAAAGTGATGGCTCTGTGCAGAGTTCCCGCAGAGGCTGCTGTTCCCCCAAACCAGCCAGCACCATGGTGGGGACACGACCTCGGGTCCCCAGTGGCCTTCCCTGCGAGTACCGGCGGGTTTGGGGAGAGACTCGGCAGCAGCCCAGGCCCCGCCCCTGTCCCCGTCCCTGCCTGGGACTGCGCACACTCGCACTCGGGCAGGTCACGGACCTGCGGGCCGCACGGCCCCAGGCGGCGGCATCCGCTTTGGATGAGCCAACACTCCGTCCGCTTCTCTCCGGGGCCTGTCTCCTGCCTGGTCCACGGTGACGGCTCGCCCTGCGGCCCCAGTGCTCCGGCAGGGTCAGGAAAGCCATCAGCTGGCGCTTTGTCCCGTGTCCCACGCGTCGTCACCGAGAGCGATGCTCTTTCCAGATCTTGTCACGTGGGGAGCAGAGACGAGACGTTCACCGAGACCCATGTCTGCTGTTTCCAAGTCAGTCTCAGAAGAACAAACACCAGCGCCCGTCAGCGCCCCGGTGACGCCCGGCGCAGGACCGCAGTGTCCCGCGGGAGGAGCGGCTCCGAGGCCGGCCGTGCGCGCTGGGCAGGGGACAGAGCGTGGCTTCCGCCCACCCCGCTTCCCTTCCGCTCTCGCCCGCCGGCCACGGCCTGACTGGAGCCCCACGGTGTGGACGTTTGCGGACGAGGCAGGAACGGCTGGCCGGGGGTGGCGGGATGTAGAGAAGGGATGCAGGACGGCTCTCGGTGGCTGGTCCTCTCTTGAACCGGCCTGGCGTTTACAGGTGACAGTCTCTTAAGGGCCACGAGATGCATTCGTCCCCCACAGACCCCTTCGGACCAGCCCGCCGCTCCTCCCCCTGGACTCGGTGTCAGGCTCCGGTTCAGTTCTTCTCTCTCCTCCAGGCAGCCCTCCGGGACCAGGTCTACACAATGCCAGGCCGTGACTCCCTGGGCTGGCTACCGTCACAGCCCCGGTGCCGCAGGTCGGGGAACGGCTACGTCCAGACGGCAGCCCCGCCACTGGCCGCAGGCGCTCAGCCGGTCCGCGGCCCTCCCTTACCCTAGTGTGGGTCTTCCGACCCTTCCCACACGGCTGGGGGCCGTGTCCACACTCGCCCGTGGCCTCCCGAAGCCCGCTGCACGTGACCGGAGGTGAACCGGGGGGGGGGCTCCAACTCCCGGCATGCTGACAGCTTCCCTTGAGATTTTCTTAATCTTCACCTGTCCTTGGTACCGTTATTCCCGATGTCCTCCACGTAGGAAATTAGTGATCAGCTCAGTGCTGCAAGTCCAGCTTCGGGGACCTGGCACTCAAAGATGACGCTCCATATTTCAAAACTCAAAATGCAGTGCTCTAGCCGATTGTAAGCGAGCCACGGAAACGTTTTGGGGGGAGGGCGGCAGAGACGCACTGTCTTCCTGTGACACTGTGGCACCGTCCATCAAGGTAAGTGACCGAGCTTCCAGGTGATGTCGATAGCCAAGAAGGGTTTCAGGAGCAGAGCCGGACTCAGCAAACCTCAGCACGTAAGTGCAGCTCCGTCGCACTCTGCTCATCGCCCCTAGAACAGCTTTTGTGGAGTGGAGATATGTCCTAATGGCAGTTTCCTTCTGAAACGTATCCTACGTCGTTCTGTTTGTGAAGCAGAGACGTCCTCGACGGGGTGAACGACCTCCCTCTGCCGCACCCACTGCCCTTAGCGCAGGCTTCACCCTCACTTCAGAGGCGATGTGCTCCCCACTTGGGAATCAGAGGGCCCTAGGTTTACACTCCTGCCGGGAACAGACACCTGATCGATCAGGATGAGCTCTGTGATCAATGAGATGAATGCCCGCCTCGTCACAACAGCCCCATGGCCTGTCAGAAAGCCCCTGGCCCCAGGCTGCTCTGGGCCAGGGTGGCCGGGCACCGTCCCTCCTGCCCCTGCCGTGCCCGGGGCGGCCGGCCTCGCCCGGCCGCGGTCCCTCCGTTTGCAGGAATGGTGCTCGTGGTTTTGCAGAGTCGTCGTGAGGATTCGCTGAGGGACCGTGGCCCCCTGCGCACGGTGGGCCCTCAGCGGGAGGCGGCCGCTGTTGTGAGGCTGTGGGTGTCAGCTGTCTCGGCAGGAAGGAGCACGGCCCCTCAGTGTCACATTGCAGGGTGCCTAACCGTGAAATCGCCTCTCTGGGGAGCCGGTCGATCCGTCAGAGATGATGACTATTCCTAATGTAGGCAACATTTCTCTCTTCTCCAGCTAAAACTCTTTAGATGACGTCCCCCGGTTTAGTTCCGGTTATAAAGCTATAAAACAGAACAGAAAACAGAAAACTATGAAAAAGAAAGGTGAAGTCAGCTGTAATCTTATCTCACAGAGTCAACCACTGTCAGCTTTTGAAGCACACCCTCTACTTTGCCTGTGAAATATCCAAATGTGTACGAGAATGGCGCTATAGTAACGGCATTCTACCAGACGTCATGTTTTAAACCTCCTGTGAGCGGCTGTGTCACAACGTGTTTTCGTGTCAGTGAATAACAGCGTCATAGGACGCCCTGTATCTCTGGGGGTGTTCCAGATTAAGGAACAGTGGGCTAATGGCCCCGTGGGCATCTAGATTACTTCCGTGAGCCGTGCGAACGGGCGTGCACGTGTGTCTTTTCACGCAGACGTGGGCATTGTCACAGAACAGCACCCAGGCTCAGAAGCGGCTCGGGGGGCGGAGGGCGTGCGTGTTCTGGGCAGTGGAGTGTCCACCGGAGTCGCGGGGGAAACTGAGCCACGTTGCACCCCCACGAAGGCCTGCGAGCGCCCCACCCTGGAGTCTTAGAATAAACTGGACCGTCTCTGTGTTCTCCGCTACGTGAGAGCATTTCCTCCCTAAAGGCAGTTAGTACCTTTTAAAATCTTTTCTTCATATTGACGTTAAAAACCCAGTTATTTGAACAATAAATAAACAAGAACTGACTGCAAACGGCGTCCTTGTGTCAAGGCGGCTGTGGGAGCCGCCTTGACCGTCGCTGTGGGGTCCTGTCGTCTGGGCAGGCGAGCGCGGCGTGGGCCGAGGGGGCAGTGCCCGCTGAGGGGGGCGTCCCCGACGCCGTCGGCCCCTCCCCTTCCCCCACCGTCCTGGGTGGGGACGGTCCCCAGTTTGATTCTCAGGGGAAACATCGTTTTTCTAACTTCAGCGCGACCCTGTGACATTCAGGTTTTTTTAACGGACATACAACACGTACAGAAAAGTATTAAAACCTGAACTGTTACGCACAAACACACCTGTGCAGTTGTCACCCAGGTCAAGTGCAAAAAAAAATGTTTTCATTGTCATTCCCTAATGCAAGTGATCATAATAACGATGTGAAATCGTCCTGACGGTTCCTTGGACGGCAGGTCGCATGTCACACAGCCAACAATGTCCCTGTGGCCGAACGTGCCCGTGGCCTCCCGCCCTCTGCCCTTCCCCAGCAGCAAATAATCCTCAGTGTTCTGTGCGCAGCCACTTACTAGTGTTCCGCTTATCCGCAGCACCGACAATGCCCTTAAAACGCTTGCTCATGGACAGTGAGGCCAAACCGGGAAGGGCGCAGGGCGTGGGGGCTCGCACGCGTGTGCCTGGGGGGACAGGGCTGTTCACGCCCCCGCAGCCCGGTGGGGAGCGTTCCGCACGCGGCACTGTTTGGCGCTGACCTTGCAGTGGCCGGAGAAAGGTCGGGGACACCAGCAGACGGGGCGCTTTGCGTGGGGAAGCCCACGGGCATGTCATGGTGCCGGCAAGGGGACTGGAGCAGTGGCGGTGCCCGAGGCCCGGGGACCCGGCCGCTCGCCCAAGGCCATGTGCCCTTGGATGCGGAGGCTGGTGCCGGGCGCGGCCGCAGGGGGCAGGCGGTTCGGGGCGGGCGCCCCCTCGGACCTCATTCAGCCGGGAGCCTCTGCGTCGTCTTCTCCTCCGTGGCCGACGGGCCGTTTGTCTCCCTCGCTGCCCCCCGCACGTGCTGTGGGGGGCTCCCCCTGCTTTCAGAAGAGCCACAGCCGGGCTGCAGCAGGGTGGCGCTCCGAGCGGGGCGATCGGGGCCGTGCATGGCCCGCGTAATGAACCTCCGCGCGCCTGTCGCGGCCAGCGACGCACGGAGCCCGCCCCGTGCCTGTCCGTGGCGGCCGGCGTGTGCCGCAGGCCGCGGTTGGTTTTGGTTTTCTATCCCCTGCGGGATTTTAATCACTGAGATAAAGAGCCAGGAGAGAGAGATCAGGGCTGTATTAATCCTCCCCATGGCTTTCTAATTTCCCTTCTATTCCGCTGCTGGTAATCGAGAAAAACAATGCTGCCTCACTCCTAGATGCCAAGGTCAGCCCTGTCTGCGCCCGGCGGCGGCGGGGACGTCCCCGCGACAGGGTCTGGACGAGCGTGGTCCCCGCCGTCCTCTGCGGCGCCGCGGTGCGCAGGCGTGCGGTGGCCTTCACACCGCCCGGGTTCCTGGGGTTTTAAAGAGCACGTGGACAGGTGAAAAGCAAATTTCTCTTCGGCTCAGAAGGAGCTGAGTCCCGGACGGCTGCTCGCCACTCGTCCTAACCACTCTCCCCTTCATTGGGTCATCCCTGAGCACGCTCGTGGCGGCGGTGGCCGGCCCACGTGGCACTGCCCTGACCGGCAGGCAGGGTCAGCGCCTGCAGGGGCGGGTCAGCACCCGCGGGACTGGACTGGCAGAGCAGCGCCCGCGGCAGAGCCCGCACGGCACGGCCTTTCATCCGGGGAAGAAAAAGCCGGGGCGGCTTTGAGCACGGACATCAGACGCACGCGAGGTGGCCGCGACGTTCAGGAGGGGAAGGGTGACGCACTGGCCCCTCACCCTGGAGAATGGAGGGGGAGGGGGAGCCCGGCACCAGAAGACGCCTCCCGACTCACTCACAGGGCGGAGGCCGGGCCTGGGCCCGCGCACCCGAGCGGCCGGTGCGGGCGGCCTGTGTGTGCGTCTTCGTACGTGTGTGCCAGCCTGCTGCGCGCTCCCTGCTCTGTGTCCCGTCACAGCGGGGGCGGTCGTGGCGCTCGGAGCTCTGCATCTGGGACGCTCCGGGCACCGGCCCTCACCCCAGAAGCTGCTGCAGGCCCCCTGGGGGCTCAGAGGGAAGGCCGAGGCCGGCGTCGACCAGCACAGCCGCTGTCTCCCGGGGGCTGCTCCCTCCGACCGGCCGCAAGGATCCAGCCCAGTGACAGAGTCCCAGAGAAATGACAGCATGCGGAGCTGGGGCTGACTGTCACCGGGCGGCCGCACCCCGGACGGCTCCAGCTGCCTGTCTGCCAGACGGTCACTGGTTCCCTCACCTGTGCTGAGAGCAGGGAGCAGTCTGCTCAGTGCCCCGTCCCGCACAGCCAGGCCACTGAGGCCTTTTACAGGTCACTGATCCCTCAGGTACGAGCAGAGCGCACCTGCACTCGGTGTGGGTGCGGCCCATGCCCCCGGCCTTCCCGTGATACCCGGTCGCCTGCTCCCCCGGGAGCCCAGGGCCCCCAGGGCGGGCCCCCGAGCACCTCCGGGTCATACCGCTGGAGAAAGGGCGTCTGGGCAGGCGCTGGCACACGCTCAGCCGACCCTCTCGTGTGTGACCACCGGGCCGGGCCCTGGGCGACACTTGCGGTGCGGGCCGAGGTCACTGGCGGATGTGGGGTGCGGGCTCCTCGCCCACGGCCTCGGGCGCCCATGTGAGCTCGCGGGGGGCGGGGGCTAAGGACATAGCAGGAGCTTCTCGTGCTCTCCGTCATCACGGCTGGACCAGCGCTAGAAAATATGTGTCATAAATAACCTCCCGAGCGTTTTAATATACTGCCAGCGGTATTAGAAGTCAGCGCTTTCATAAAACTTAATTTATGTCTCCCTGGGACTGAAATCAGGAGTGGTTTACAACGTACGTGGTGGCTCCGTCGACACTGATACCCCTGCCCGGGCCTGGGGGCCGCACCGCCTGCTCCCGGGGCCTGGGGGCTTGGTCTCGGCGTCTGCTCCCGGGGGCTGGGGGCTCAGTCTCTGTGAAGCCGAGGGGCCCGTGTCTGTGCTGACCCCTGCCGCAGTGCCCGCCCCTCCCCGGGAGGGGGAGGTGCGGCTCCCTTCCCACTAGGCTTTTTAGCGTGTCCAGGGACCATCTCCCGAGATGGGCCTGGCACCGGGGGACTCTGTGCCTTCGTCTGCAGCCTGCTGATGCTCTGGACGTCCGTCACAGCAGCGGTCCCCAGCCTGTGTGGCACCGGGGACCGGGGCTCCTCTAGCATCCAGCGCCTGAGGCTCAGAGGCGGAGCCGAGGCGGGGATGCTGGCGCTGGGGGCGGCTGCAGATACGGATGGAGCTGCACTCGCTTCCCTGCCGCTCACCTGCTGTGCGGCCCGGGTCCTCACGGGCCACAGACCGGTACCCGTCCACAGCCTGGGGTTGAGGGACTCCTCTGTCACATCATCCTCCTGGACAGCTGCAACATGAGGACGTCACATGCACCGAAGACAGACGCGTGTCACAGAGCACGAGCTGTGCACGGGCACGCACACGCCTCGTCCATTCTTCTTAAGAGCGTTGTGGCTTTTGCTTCGGATACGAGAAGAGTTTCTGTCACAGGAGAACAGCGCAGATGTCCAGCAGGTGTGGGGGACGGCGCTGCAGCTGAGGAAAGGGGTCATGATTGACAGCGCTCAGCACTGGTACCCAGAGTTTGGTTTCGCGATCACTACAGAAGTAGTCCGCGTGCTCGTCACCGGAGCATAACGACGTGCGTCCCTCGGTTCCGTGCGCCGTTTGTGGTTTATCCGGGGCTGGCCTGGGGCACGGTCCCTGCACACTCCCCACCACACCAGCCATGCGCCCGTCTGGCCCATGAGGACGCAGTGGGGTGTGCCGAGCAGGGCCTCCAGGAAGGGTTTCTCTCTAGGACAGAAGGAGAAAGACAGGCTGACACCCCTTTGCCATTCTCCCTTCTTCCTGCCTGGGACACGGATGTTAAGCCGGAGATAGTGCAGCCATCCTGTGAGCGTGAGGACAAATGCCAACACGCTGGGCGACCCAGCCCGTGCGCGCACACCCCATCCCGTCCTCCCCCAGCCCACCCCGTCGCTGACTGGGGACCTTCCACCTCTCTGGCGCAGGGCTCGGCGCCGTCTCTTAAGCGCTGACTTCGGTGCTTCCCAACCTTGGACATGTTGGGTGTTCGTTGTCATTCGGGGCGAACTGTCTTCTAACGTACTCTGTCACTTCTCCTCTGACCCGTGGGGTATTGATAAGCGGCTTGTTCGATGCCAGCTCTTCGGGGCTTTCCCAGATATCTTCGTGATGGATGTCCGACTGAATTTTGTGGTCAGAGATCACGCTCTGTGTGACTTCAGTGCTTTTAGACGTATCGAGGTTTGGTCTGTGGCCCAGAGTGTCCTGGCAGGCGTTCTGCGTGCACTTAGGGAGTGTGCGTTTCACGTTGTCGCGTGACGTGTCCCAGAAACGTCCGTTATGTCAAGCTGGTTATGGTGTCGCTCAAGTCTTCTGTATCTTTACCGTTTTAAAGAAACTTTTTAAAGTGAGAACGCCTTTTATATTTGCTCATGTCTTCACCGTCCTCGGCGCTCTGTTCCCGGCGCACATCGGCGCTCGGCACCCTTCCTTCCTGCCAGGTCAGGTCTGCCCCGTGCCCGGCGTGGAGGGGCCACGGACTCCTCAGGGCCTCGTTGGGCTCCTAGGGTTGAACTGTCCCCTCCGTCCCCACCTGGGCCCCGACCTGGCTGTTCCCCATACAGCCGTAGACGCACAGATCAGCACCCCCTGGAAGCTGGGGGGACCCCTGCAGACCGCTGGGGCGCTGTCTGCACACCGGCCTCCCCTCTGAGGTTCTGACGCCCAGCTTCGGCCTCCCTGGGCCCCCAGACTCTGAGCTCCGTCTCATCAAGTCAGGAGGCCCCCCGGGATCCGGGTGGGTCCCGTCGCCGTGGCCGGAAACTCTTTCGAGACTGTGAGCTGGGTCCCCGTTTGTGTCCCCCAACCCGGCTGCTTCCTGCGCAGCCCGTGGTCATGTCTGAAAACCCCCAGTTCAAGTGTCTCGTCTGGTTTCTAGCCGTTTCAGGGGGGGGAATAAATCTGATCTTCCTTACTCCTTCGTGGCTGAATGCAAAGTCCTCTTCACCTACTTTTTAAATAAAATATTTAAGTGTATTAACATACATAGAATGGTCTACGGCCACGCCACCCTGAACACGCCCGATCCCGTCTGATCTCGGAAGCTGAGCAGGGTTGGGCCTGGTTAGTGCTTGGATGGGAGACCACCTGGGAAGACCAGGTGCTGCAGGCGTAAAAAATCAAAAATAAGGGATTGTAAGATGACAAGGTCCTTGCAATCTGTGAGGTCGACCAAGGGTTCCCTCGCCTAAAAAAATAAATAAATAAAAATTAAAAATAAATAAAAACAAGATAAATAGATTAAATGCATAGAATGTAACATTTGCCATCTCGTTTCAGTGACCATTCTTGTTTGTAAGTGTAAATCAGCACCTCTGACAGCTGTCGTACTGTTGATTGGCGGAGAGAACATTTTGTCTTTAAGCAAATGTGGATTATTTTAGTTCCGTCCCTAGATGAGTCATCACACATTCTGAATTAATGCCTTTCCATTTACATAGTAGGTAAAACCGTCCCCGTGTGCCTGGGTTTATCACTGTATCAGCGCAGTTCTAGGTTTCTTTGTGGTTTCCATTTTAATCATGAGAAATTTATTAAAATGCCTGATCTGCTGTAATCCCCCCAGACTGGCAACGCCAGGCGTGACAGTGGCGTGTAGGAGCCAAACCAGCCTTGGGTTTTAAAATCTCACCCGCTCCCCTGCGGAGATGCTCAGCTTAGCCCCCTGCAGGGCTGGCCCCTGCCCCCTCTGTGAAGGTGCCGGAGGCAGCCCCTCCCGGGGTGGCCGTCTGTGTGTCAGCCACCCCGACGTCACTGGGCCTGAGTGCGCTCCTCTGCCCGCCAGGCTCTCGCCTTCCCTGCACCCCGGGCCCTGCCCCCCTAGAGGACCCCGGGCAGGAGCACGGGCACAGCCCTCGGCTCACCCGCTGGTCCCGGGAGCTACAGGGCCACCACGCCACACCCAGCTCCTCCCTGGCAGGCCGGCAGCGACGGCCACCCCAGCACCTCCTCCCCTCCCCCCGCCGTGAGCCGAATCCCGGGCCCTGCCCCGTCTCATCCGCGTCCATGCCGCCCTGTCCTCTCCGCCCCGACGCCCCATCCACGCCAGCCGTCTCCGGGGCCAGTGCCGGCCCGCGCCCCTGCAGGGACCGGCCCCTGCCCCAGCACCGTGCCGGCTGCGGGAGCCGCCCCGCAAGTCCCGACGCCTCCCGTGGGCCTTGGTGCCCTCGCTCACCCGCTGCCTGCCCGTGAGTCGCACAGCGTTCTAGTGGATTCCGTTTAAACGACTGACTACGGAATATTTTAGACGTGCAGACAGCTGGGGTCTGGTAGCGGCCTCCCCTGCCAGCACTTAGCAAACGCGAGCATCCTACAGAAACACGACCTGATAGGAAAACGAAGCCCCCCCGACCCATCTCTCTCCCCCTCTGCCACGGACACCAGGAGCCCGACCGAAGTCGCCGTGACCCCTTCTAATCCACGTTCCCTATTCCCCATGTTCACTCCCATGGACAGAGCAGGGAGGCACACAGCCTGAGTCGTGCGTGTCTGCAGCACTGGGACCTCCCCGCCCCACGAGAACACTGCCCCCAACATTACGGGGGTGTCCATTCGCTCCCGCATAGTAGCTTGGGGATCGCCGTGTCAGTACTCCTGCCCACGGCGGGGTCACCAGGCACAGCCTAGGGTTCCTCCTCGCTCGCGTGAGCGTGGGCGAGCCCACCAGGGGGCCGCCAGCTGCTGGCCCCGGCCGTCCTGGGTTGAGTGTGTTTCCGTCTGTGAGTCGCGTTACCTGTTGGATGCATCATTAGCTTCATTTGCTTCTGTCTGAATCCATTGTAGGAGAAGGCTCCTGTCTACTTAGCGGTTTATTTTGGGATATGCAAATCACTATTATTATAGTTCACGAGCCCAGATTATGTGAAAGGTCACTCAGATTAGCCCCGTCTCCTTCCCTGTGTGCCCACTGCACCCCATTCTCAACCAGGCCCCGTGAGCTGCCTTTTTCCTAAGTTTCTGGAATATTCTTTCTGTGTTTCTTTTTGCAAAATAAGCGTAGGCCACAAAATGGGATAAAATATTTGCAAGTCACGTAGCTGGTAACATCTAATGTCTGGAATAGGTAAAGACTTCTTACAACTTAACAATAGGAAGAAAAAATACCTCATTTAATGATGGGTAAAGTATTTGACAGGTAGTTCTCCACGAGGGTGACGCGTGGCGGCAAGCACGCGCGAAGATGCCAGCGTCCTCGTCGGCAGAGAGATGCAGGCCAGACCCCGCGCGGTGCCCCCACGGCTGCAGGGCGACAGGGCAACGGGGAGTGACTGCGAGGAGGCACAGCCTGCCTCTGGGGACAGTGCCGAGTTCCAGGGCTGGGGAGTGTCGATGGCTGCAGAGCCCTGTGCCGGTGACAGACGCCACTCGGTGACCCGCTTTAAAACGGTGGCTTCTAGGATGTATGCACCGAATCAATAAACTTAGAAACGCGTTTTTTCTCTCGTGCTCATCAGCAGCTTGTTCCGTTGTGTTTTGTCAACTACTGCTCTGGAAGGCGGTTCGTGGGCGTCTTCACTGCTCCCTCTGTGTGCCAGCTGCCCCTCGCGGGGCCGTGCTTGTCCCGCCAGTGTCCTGTGCACGGTTTGTCCCACCGGGTCCTGTACATGGTTTGTTTGTCCCGCCAATGTCCCGTGCGCAGACGTCCAACCGTGTTCAGCTTTTTTCTCTCCTAAGTGACGCCGCAGCGAACGTCTGTGCGTTCGGTCGTGTGTCACGAGACAATTCACCCTCCGTCTCGGATGGCAGTCGGGGCGTGTGCGAGGTTCTGGATGGATAGTTACTGCTCTCAGCCCTCGACGCCGTTCTCCGTCTTCCTCCAGCCACTCTGTCTCTCTGATCAGAGCTGCTGCCCGTTCAGTTATCTATTCTCGCGTGGCTAGTCCTTCCGTGGTGGCTTTGAGGGTCCCCACCCCCCGCGTCTTTCCTGCCTGGTTCTGCTAGGTGCTGCATTGTTTCCTGCTTAAGAGTCATGGGCTTTCTTAAGTCTGAGAATTCGTGTCTGTTATGAGTGCCAAGGTTCCGAGCTGGTTTTCTCCTGCATGCTGCTCTTCCTTCGCTTGTTGCCATCTCTAGAACTCCCGCTCACACGTGGTTCGGCCTCATTCCGCCTCACTGTCCCTCATTCCGCCTCACTGTCCCTCATTCCACCTCACTGCCCCTCGGCCTCGCTCCGTCCTCTCTGATCCCTCTATCTGCCTTCGCTGCCCTGGGGCAAACTTCCTCACCCTCTCTTCAGTTTAATTATTTCCTCTCTTGCTCCACCTGATGAATGTTTATCCTCCCCTTTGAATTTTTAATCCCAGTGCCTATACTTTTCATTTGTAGAAGTTCTGTTTGCTACTTTTTCACTCTCCCTTTCTTCTTATCGTCCTGCGATCTCGGTAGAATTCCCGTTTCTTCTTTTATGCTTCGTCCTCTCCGACTTCCAGACTCGATCACCTCTCAGACAACTTCACTGGCTCAAGCTCAGGGGTGTGTGGCCTCCGCTTGGGCTGGCACGGCCACCGTGCGGCACCAGATGACCGTCACACTCTGTGTGTCACCAGCCCTTGCAAAGGCGATATGCTCAGGAGACATCCAGAGAGCATCTTCCAAACACCGGGTGTGTGCAGGTGCGTCGGTCCGCGGTCTGTACAGGACGAAGCTTTGTCATTTCCAGGAATACACAGATACACACTTTCCAGGTGTGAATATTTTTACGTTTACTACAGAGAAGCTCAATGAGGAAAGGATCCTCTCCAATTCATGCACCATCTTTTTGTATAACACCTTCTCAATGACGGAACCTCTCAATATGTAAACCAGCCCCTCTCACGTAGAAGTTAAGACGGCCGGGTCGGGACGCAGCCTCGAAACCAGAAGTGAGCGGGGAGGGTGGCCGAGCACGCGCAGCCCCAGGACGTGTGTGTGTCACGTGAGGAAAGCAGAGGCCGGGGGCGGGGCTCCTGTACGGTGGAGGAAATGCTCAAAGCGCCGAGGGTCAGAGGCCGTCTGAACGGACGTCCACCTGCTTGGTGACGCCGGCGCGGAGTCGCGGGGCCTCTGTGTGTCCACGGCCGTGCGGGCCCTGCCCGTCGGCGCCCCCGGCTCCCCAGACCAGCAGGGAGGGGATCCAAGCGTTGCCAGGACGGACGAGGTGACAGCAGATGACCCTGTGTAGCGTCCACGTGCTCAGAACCGTGCGGTCCACAGAGGCCACCTGTGGCCGAGAGCCAGGCGAGTAGCTGCCCGTGGCAGAACGTGGCCCGCAGAGGCCGGAAGCCGTGTCCTTCGCACTCGGGAAGGCGCCAGGGGGCCACAAGGTCACTGACCGGTGCGGGGTGACTGCCGTCTGCCCTGCAGCCCTCCCGGCCTCAGGGGTCTGCCTGCGCCCCCGGGGACAGGTGCAGGAACACGCCGTCCACACACAAGGCGGCACCTTTCTCCCCAGCTGTCCCGCGTCTGAGCCTGTGACGGTCCTCAGCGGAAATTGTGGGGATGCAGCCGCCTGAGCGGCCGGTTCTCCGGTCCCTCTGCCTGAGTGGCTGCGTGACTGTCCCTCCGTCTCCTACAGAGCCACGTACCCAGAAGACATCGGTTATTCGGATCGTTAAATCCCCACTTAGTTTGGAAAATAGACATCCTGTCGTGTCCTCTAGGTGTGACACACGCATGGGGCACGGTGGCTTCTCCAGGGCCCCATGGCTCCCGTCCTCAAATTCACAGGCATGGCCTGGCCCGCCCCCGCCCCCACGTTCCTCCTCAGCCTTGTCACACTCACTTTCTGACCTGACCGCGCCCGCCCAGTGACCCGCCCCGGGGGGCCCAGGAGCCTCGTGAACACGCAGACAGGGGTGCGGTCTGCTGCACGGAGCACGCTCACCACCCGTCTCAGTTCTCTTGTTCTGAATTTAAGTGGGTAACACGTGACAGTCACTTGATAGCACGAGCCCCTGACTCCCGTCCATTGCCTGGCGGGCCCGTGTCCCTCTCCACACAGGCGTCCGTCGTGCGTCCAGCCGGCTGTGTGCAGAACCTCTGTTGTCCGAGGGGGAGTCGTGCGTGGCAGAGCTGGTGCCCACAGAGCGTCCACACGGCAGGTGGCACGTGCCCTAGTGGCCGGGGTGTGAGGAGGCACGTGACAGGCTTCTTAGGACAAGGGCTCAGGGGCACCACAGAGCGTGCGCGTCGGGGCTGAGCCCCCGGGGGGGTGGGTGGAGGTGGCACCAAGGAAGGAAATCTGGGCTAATGTCCGAGCAGAGCCAGGCCCCTCCTCGGCTCGGAGGGGCTTCTGCACGACCAGCCGCCAGAAACCGAGCTGCGCCTTTTATCTCCAGAGCTCTGACGGAGGGAGCGTGCAGACAGCCCTGCCATAACACTGATTCTGGCAGACGCGTCGCAAAGCAGCTTCCCTGCTTGTGCACACATCACATGCACACACAGGCACACGCATGCACGCGCGCACTCATTCTCTCTGCACACACGCACACACACATGCACTCTCTTTGCATGCATGCACACACGCATGCACGTGCACACACACTCTCTCTGCACACATGCGCACACACACACACACGTACTCTCTCTGCACCCAGGTGACGTCACCCAGGGCTCCCAGCTTCTGCTGCGGTTCCAGTTCCTGGCTCAGGGCCCGAGTCGGTTCCCTGGGCCTCATGGGGATGGGTCGTTCTCAGGGGTCTCCTCCGGGCAGGCACGACCCAGTGCTCCCCGTGGCTGGGCCTCGGGTCAGCGGCCCAGGTGCCTGCCCCCACCCCGAACTCAGGGGGACGGGGTCCCCAGGGCCGTGCGCCCGCCACCTCCGCCCCACACGTCCGGCAGCGTCCAGGGAGCATGTGTGTCACTCCATCTGTCTGCAGGAGGTGACACCGGACGGAAGTGCGGTTCCACCAAAGGCCCCGTCCGAGGCCACCCTGTTCACCCGGGACTCCCCGCAGACGGGGTTCCTCACGCTGCTCTTCCGCAGGGACCCTCCATCTCGCTCACAGTGTTGTATCTCACTTTTCAGACGGATACATCGCAGGGAATTATTCTTCTATCCGTTATTATTACAACTTTCAGTGCAATCATCATTAGCCCATTAACTCATAACTATTACTATTATTGCCACTATAATGACTGTTAACCAAGTATGAATAATTCATGCCGTCGCTGATGTAATCACCATTATTAACTGTTTTCCGGGATCTCAGGCTCTGTCCCCATGGGCTCACGTCCCTCTGCTCCCTTCCCCCTGCCCCCGTCCGCGTTCCAGGCTGGACGGCCCGCGCGTCTGCGGAGCCAGCCCCGACTAGCACGAACTAGGAGCGGGCGGGCAGCAGGGCGCAGCCCGCCTCCCGCACCCGGCGCCACCGCAGCCCGTGCGCTGCGGCCCGGGGCGGGGGGACGGCACTGCCACGGGGGACGTGGGGCGCACTGCGTGGCACAACTCCCTGGTGAGAACTGTCCTGGGACAGTGGACATGGCAGTCGCGGCCGGGGTTCACACCTGGGCCAGCCAGTGCCCCGCCCCCACGGACGCTCAGGACGACCCTCCTAGTGACCACGTCCGTGCTCTTCTTGATGGCTGACGGCGGCCACTGTGTCCCGCGTAGAAGAGCACTTGGGGACGGGAGCCGAGCGCGTGTCACAGCAGGGGACGTAGGAAACTGATGAATTACCTCTCTGTTTGCACCTTCAGAAGTAGGTTAATTGTTTCGGTGACTGGCTCTGTCTTGATTAGGAAGCATTAATAGCCATTAATGATACGACTTCAAAAAAGGTAAAGGAAAACTAATAGAATTCTCAGCAAACTCAAATTGCCCTCATTATCGGCTGCGTCCAGGATCGTCGGGCTGCCAGGCGCGCTGATTGAAGTGCAAGTGGGTTTTTTGGTCTGAATTCTGTAGACGATGGAGGACATCTTTTATTTTTTCAGTTTGAAATTTCCTGTCGTGAGCTAATAATACGACTTCGTTTAAAATGCCTCGATTCTGCAACTTAATTAAAAAGCTTTTACAAGTTACGTTTATTAATATATGCACATTTTATCTACATGTGGCAGTATTATTTGATTACGATCAAACTTTTTTCATGAAAAGAGGAACTGCTAACGTGTGGCCAAGAACAATTCAGGTCAAGGGATGTAAAATTGTGAGACCACTTTGATGTGGCTGAATTCTGCCCGGACAACGAGCAGACGCATTGTCCTTAGAGAAGGGCCGCCGCCACCCCTGGGCGGACGTGCCGGTGGCTCGCGCTGACAGTTCCCGCGGCCTGGGCCGGGCAGGCGCACGCTCTGCCCACATCTCCGGCGACCTCGGAGGCAGGGGCGCTGGCCGCTGTGCAGGTGGGCACCGTGCCCGGAGACGCTCGGGGACGCGCCCACGTCCGCATAGTTGGCACGTGGGAGAGCGAAGTGTGGACACAGGTGGGCGGGAGGCCCCCGCCGTGTCCTCTCATGCCCTCAGCTGAATGGCTACAGGAGGCAGGCTTAAGTGAAGAAGGTGATGTTGGCCCCCTGGACCCGGCTCTCCCCCTGTCTGCCGTCCTTCCTCAGTGTCCTGGGGAGACACGCTAGCTACACTGTCTGTGACCTCACCTGCAGCTGACGGATGGAGAGTCTCAGCTCCACCCGGAACCGCTCATGTAGCACCTGCATGTGCCCAGGTGGGCCCCAGCTGCGCCCACAGAGGCGGGGGCCACCAGCTGCGAGGACGGGACTGGGCGGGTCTTCAGAACTTTTGTAAAACCGTATGTAGTTTTTAGCGCTATGGAAACTGAAAATACTGAAGTCAAATTAAGCGCATTCATGAGTGGGTTGAAATTAATGGAGCAGAAAAGACTCTCCGAGGAAAATGTCATACCAGGTTCAGAAGCAGAAAAGCGCCCTTACAAAGATGGTGAGGATTTGCGTGTTTACCGTCGTGAGGACGTCGCGTCGACAGCCACTTCCTAGACGAGGCTAGTTGCACAGGAACGGCGATTCCCGCCTCGGTCTCACTGAATTGTTGTGCCCTTGTCATTTTCCCGTATGTAAGCGGCCATCGGGCCTGTGCAATCTCGTCCCGCCTCCCCCCTCCTACCCCGCAGCGCCGTGTCGCACGCCCTGCTCTGCACGCCACGCTCTCGCGTGTCACCAAGCCTCAGACCCTCCCGATCCGCCGGGGGAGGTGGGCGGTTTGGCGTCGCGTGATGTCACCACGCCAACCCGTGTCCCCCTTTGCAGATGGCCTTTAAAAGGCTTTCCATGGTGACAGCCGGCACCTGCGCGGGGGAGGGAGGCCGCACCCCCCAGCAGCTCTTACTG
Organism: Macroglossus sobrinus; assembly: GCA_004027375.1. Lineage (NCBI taxonomy): Eukaryota > Metazoa > Chordata > Mammalia > Chiroptera > Pteropodidae > Macroglossus > Macroglossus sobrinus. The sequence goes on along the minus strand of PVKZ01005515.1, from coordinate 9,168 downwards.
AGTCACCTTAAGTTCCGGTGCCGCTTCCGAAAACGAGCCCCTTCGTGGAACCACCAGTCCCAGCGGGGCTATTCTGGGCCGCTGTGTCTTTCCGAGCGGGATTTATTTTCAGGATGAAGAAGTGGAGCGTCTGTCGTCTGAGGGGACCCGCCGAAGCTCGCCCCTCTCTCTGTGGGGGAAACCCGGGGGAGTGGCCTCGACCGACACTCGGGCACGCGGGGTCGCGTCTGCCGTCTGTCCCCCTCGGGGCGCTTCACCCAGCATCCGCCCGTGGGCTGACCCTCGGCGGGCGGCCGGGACAGCACCACGCTCACCCCGTCCCCTCGCGCCCCCTGTGCGGGCTCGAAGGCGGGCACGCCTCGGTGGGCTGGGTTCTCGCGGTGACACTGACGCAAGCGAAACAGAGAAGCGCGGCCGGCGGCCAGTCCGGTGGACGTAAGGGCCGCTGAGGTGGGACGCAGCCTGGTCCCGAGCCCTCCGGGCCACAGAGGCAGAGGTCACTGGCCAGCGTGTCCTCAAAGCAACGGCCTGGTGGTCACTGAAGGCCTGGGCGCTGAGTGCGGCGTGGGAGCCTTGAGAAGAACCTTGGCCGTGAGCTCCCCCAGCTGGGGGCCCCGCCCAGGGCGCCTGCCCCGTGCCGCGGTCCTTGCTAATAGCCCCAGATGGGCCCTGGTGGCCTTGGGCTCCACGCCCGGGTTGGCTGTGCCTGGCAGAACTGTGCCCGGGCGTTTTTTCCTGCAGCTAAAAGCGATCTGTCCTTGTGCCCACTCATGTTCTCGACGCTGTTTGAACGCCGTTCAGAAAGCTGACCGGGCTGCTGAGACGCGCCCCCTCCAACGCGCCCACACGGCCACGGGCCCGGTTCTGCTGGCCGTGGTTCTGGTCGCGGGTGGGTCGTGCTGCGTGTCCGTGCGAGGCGGGTGAGCAGCCGGCGTCTCTCGAGTGGGGTGTCGATCGCCCCAGTGAGCGGTCACGCAGGGCGCGGCCCCGCACCCCGTTTCCTGTTCCCCAGCTTGTGCCCGTCCCGAAGTAAGCAAACGGGCCCGCCGTGGAGTTGCCTCTCATCACCTCCATTCTTCTCTGCCCAGTGAAAAGGCGACGGAAATACATTCTTTGTTACATCCCATTCATTTCCAGATGCACGCATTTTCAAATCCGTTATAAATGAGAGACAAAGAAACCGCCGGAGTGTTTGTCAGGCTGTCGCGCTGTTTTATTTATCGTCTCTTGTCAGTGGAACAGTCCAGAAGTGCACGGAGATAACAAATGAGAGCCCGTGTGAGGAGGAAATTACTTCCTCCCCGTGTTCCCCTGTTCCTGCCGGACGGGAAGCGAGCAGAACCGGGCCAGCTGGTGCGGACGGGGCTGGGCTTGTCCACGCGAGCCCAGCACCAGCCCGACACGCGCCCCGTGCCCCCCACCGCCCGCACGCCTTGGGGACCGGGCGCGGGGTTCCGGGCGACCGTCAGGATGAGACGCGGCTCGGCTGCGGGGGGCAGGGTCTCTCCTGTCCGTAGGCGGGTGGCACCCCACTGCGCACACCGCCCCCCCCCGCTGTCGGCACTCATCTGTCAGCAGGCGCAGGGTGCTTGCTCGCCCTGCATGGGGGGCGGAGGCCTGGCGAGACCGTCCCCTGCGGGTGTCACCCGGATCACGTGGCGGTTCTGGGTTTTGTGTGGTTCTCGAGGACTGGCCAGCCCCAGAAGAAGTGGTGGTGTGGACAGGGCAGGTGCGTGAACGTGGGAGCAGAGAGGCGGAGCGTGGAGGGGCGCCCGGGGTCGGCGACGAGCCTGGGGATGGCCAGGCTCCCCCCCACGTGCCACGTGCAGCCCCTGGGCTGTCCTCCACAGCCTCTCCGCCACCTGGTCCTCCTGTGTCACAGAGGGCAGCTGCCCTCTGCCACTCGCCCCACCGTCACCCCCATCTGGCCGTCGGCAGGGGGCGTGGCTGTGCCTGCGAGGAGCGTCCCGCGTCTGGTCACTATCTCCGGTCCCTGGTCCAAACGTCCGGTGCCCTGCGCCAGCCCTCGTGGTCCGGTCCAGTGCACCGCCCGCCATGCTCCCTGTGTGCCCGGCATCTCCGGCCACCGTGACACGGGCACCCCCACTCGGGGCGCTGGGCCCGGCTGCGATCGGCCTGCTTTGTCTCAGGAACGTCACGGCTCAGCAGTTCAGGTGAACTTCGAACCGTTTTTTTCTGTTCGAGAGATTCCACGTTCTTTAGATGTGCTTTTTAATTCAACGCAACCTGGCCGACTGCTCCTTGCCCGGCCGCTCCGGCGGTGAAGCGGTTCGCGGGGCGGGGGACTAACCGGGGTCGGGGGCCGTTTCCATCTGCTGTGACCTTCACATCTGCGAAGGGCCCGTCACAAGCCTTCACCTTTCTGCCTCGGAGGCTGCCCGGTGCCCGCTGGCGGCCGACCTCCGTGGAAACCGCCCTTGACCCCAGGTCGTCCCCTCAGGCCACCCGGCACCAGCCTGGGAAGTGTTCGGCTGAAAAAGCTACACAACCAAGGACATCGGGGGACGGTCCCCCCCAGTCGACTCTGGTTCACTGGGCACGGGCAGTTTCCGTGTCACGCACAGGAAAGATCACAAACCTCGGACGGAGACGCCCGTCGCCCGGACCCTGCCCACAGCGCGCGACGTCACGTGACCCTGGGCCTCGCTCTTCTCATCTGTGAGGACAATGACAGCGGTCTGATTAGCCCGTTAGGCCGGATGGGGCCACACTCAGAAACGTGAACATGTAGCAAAACCTTTAGCGCCATGCGGAGCTTAACAAATAGTTCCCCTCCCTCGTCCCGTTCTGTTTTCACTCTTCTTGGAAATCATTCTTAACTCGTTGATGTCTGTTATTTTAAAAATGTCTTTGAACGCAGCACATTGAAGGAGAGGGTGATATTCCTGGCAGAGGTCGCCCTGGCTCCTTATTGCAGAATATTTGAAAGATGAACCAATCCTGCGCTATTTGCGGAATGCTTATTCTATCCCAGACGCTGGAGAAGAGCAGACAGAAAGAGGCGGCTTTATTCTTTGCAGAACGCCCTATTCTTCTCTGCGTCTTTCTTCTAAAGCGGAACGTAGGGGAAGTGGCGGGAAGTCAGCGTGGCCGGTTAAAAATGCACATCCATGATCTCGTCTCGCTTGGAAGTGAAGACCCCCTCGACAGCGGTGAAGGGCGACGAGCCTGAGGTCTCCGACAGAAGGAAGCGGGGAGACGAAACAGGCGCCGGAAGGCAGCCCCGGGTGGCGGGATAGTGACCATGGGGAGGAGGTGTCGGCTCGGGGACACATGGGGCGGACGTGGTCCCAGAGAAGCTGGTTCTCACACCGCTGGAAACGGGACAGGAGTGAGTCAGGTGGGTTGGGAATGGCCACCCCCTGCCGCACAGCCGTGCAGGGTGCTCAGCAGCCTGTCCCCCGTGTCCCCCAAGGGCCGTAAGCTCGGCCCTGGTCAGGCTTCTGTCCCCCATGTCCCTCAAGGGCCGTAAGCTCGGCCCCCTTGGTGCTTATGTGCGGCATCAGCGAGCAGCCAAGGCTGACAGGCCGGGGCACTGTCCCCCTCCCCGGCAGCGACCGGTGCTGAGCACGGGTCCCCTCGTGTGCGGCTGGGGCTGCACAGTGAGTGCCTAGCTCCTGCCCCATGCCACTCGCCGCTTCTCTCCTGCACGTCACAGAGCCATGTGCAGACAGTAGCTTCTCGGGTCACGTCCCTCCTCGGCGCCGTTCACAGGTGACAGGCAGCTCGTGCATCTGACTGGCATTCCGCTTCCGACCCGGGCCCGTCGCGAATGTGCCTGTGCCCTGGCACCCTCTCGGGGACCGGCCGGCCCCAGCACCCCTGCCGGAGGGCGTCGCGGGGAGGTCTCCCGAGCAGCCCTGCAGGGTGGCGTCGGGGGCAGAGAGTTTGGCATGGAAGGCGGCGACCTCGAGATGTGTGAAAATGACCTCAGAGTCACTGGGCTTGGCGGCTCCGCCGTTAACTCGCGTGGCCCTTCAGCTCGGCCTCACCTGGGGCCTTGGCAGGGAGCGCTGTGGCAGGCGCCGTCCACCGGGCCGGTCCTCCGTCCTGCCTCTCTCGGTGGCCCCGCAGGCCAGCACCCCTCCGTTCCCGCGTCTCCCCAGCCGCTCGTGGGGGCGGCAGTCTGGCCAGCACGAGGGGCTGCATGAAGCCTTCTGCGTCAGCAAGAATTTCAGTTGACGTGTATTCCCGTCTCCTCCATCCCCACGCTCACTGACATTCCTGGTCTGGAAACGTTTGCTCAGCCTTAGCTTTCCCCAAATAAACAACCGTCAGGCTTACAGTGGGTTGTTGAAGTTTGATACCCCATGCATTTTAGAGAAAAGTGATAAAAATGTGTTGTATTTTTTCCTCCCTTGTCACCAGAGGTAGTTGCTGAATTATTTATCGTTTGATGCTTACACAGCAGATAATTTGGGATTGTCACTTCTCAGAAGAGCGGGCCAGGGAGTTGCTGTCAGCGCCGAGGGCTCTGCTGAGTGTGTGTTTGCACTGAGGCCCCGAGAAGGCCGGCCACTGTCTCGGCCACTGTCTCGGGCACATGCCAAGTGGCCAACACCCGAGCGATTTGTAGGACTGAACAGACGTTAAAAGAGTGGGTAGACGGGGTAACTCAATAAGCGAGGTCTGCAGTCAGTCAGAGAAGACCAAAGCCAGCCGGCGTTTTGGGGCGTGCTCACCAGTTGGCAGCCCCGACCCGCGCGTTGTCCCGAGCACCAGTGTGAGGCTCGAGGCCCGCTGGCTCCGAGGCGGGACGCGTGTGTGAGGTTGGGGCTGTGGCTCCCGCCCCGGGCTCCGGGCACCAGGGACAGGCCCCACGGGAGGGCTCCTCGTGGGAGGCGGACTGGGTGTCCTGCCAGTGGCTGGTCGCCACCTCCACCCTCACCCCGTCCGTACTCAGCAGCGCCCACGGACTTGTGCTCTCTGCCACAGGAGACACTGGCGCAGGCGACACCGCGGCCCCCGTCATCGTGATTCCCCCTGGCAACACAAGCGTGGTGGCCGGGTCCAGCGAGGTCACCCTGGAGTGCATAGCCAACGCCAGGTATGCGGCCAGCCCTGCACGTGGGGACGCTGACCGGCCATGGCTGAGGAGGCCGTGTGTCTGTAGGAAGCCCCATCCCGGGGTGACTGCTCTCCTGGGGGTGTCGTGTTCACGGGGCTGTGAGCACAGCGTGTGCGGGAGGCTGGGGGGCTGGGTCCCCACACCGCGTTTGTATCGCTCAGGGCATTTATCCTGGCGAGCGGGGCGACCCCGTGCAGCTGTGGGTCACGGGGCGCCTCAGTCTGCTGAGGAGGGAGGACCCTTGGGTGCGAAGGGAAGGCTGGCTGGCCCGCCTCCCGGGCCGCGTTAACTGTATCCGTGCCTCCCCGCGCCCAGGGGCCGCCAGCGCCCACGGGCCGCTGCTGCTGCAGCTGGCTGTCCCTGCTCCGCAGCCGCGGTGCGGGCGACACGCAGCCGGACTGATCGCGGTGTCCCCGGCGAGAGCGGCCGCGGCGGGCTGGTGGCGACGCTGACACCGCGGTGCGCGGCCGGCTCACAGCGGCTCCCCTCGCACCCCGTGTCACAGGCCCGCGGAGGAGCTGAGTGTGACCTGGAGGAGAAACGGGGTGTCCATCGCCAGCGGGCCCCACAGCTTCGGGAGACGGCTCACCATCAGCAGCCCGACGTCCTCGGACACCGGGGCGTACGTCTGCGAGGCGGCGCGGAGCGGGGGCGCTTCGGCTCCGGCCCGCGCGCAGGCCTTCCTGTCCATCATAGGTGAGGCGTGGGCGGGGCCGGGGCGGGGCCTGGGCGGGGCCTGGGCGGGGCAGGGCAAGCGGGGGTGTGGCCTGGGCCGGTGGGGCGGGGTTGGGGGTGGGGCAATGCAAGCGGGGGCGTGGCCTGGGCCGGCGGGGGCGGGGCTGGGCGGCTGACAGGTGGTCTGGGAACCACGTAGCTGCCCCACGTAGCTGCCCCACGCCGCACCAACTCGCTTTTTAATTCCGCAAGCGGAGGCCAAGTTAAGTTTGTCATCCACGTTTGATCCTGTTTTTTCTTTTCCAATAATATATGTTCATTAAATCCAAAGAGTTGATGTTCTGAATACATCCAATGATCAAGCTAGGGCAGCAGGGGTGCAAGCCTTGTCCTGTACGTCTCCTCCCTGTGCTGGCCCTGATGCCACCAAGCTATGTCACCTCCCTGTGCTGGCCTTGATGCCACCAAGTTCTTCTGCAACTCTTGTTTGCCTCTCACAACCAGAGATTAGTATTGTTATTTTTTGACCAAGAAGAAAGTTAGAAAGTGTCGAATGTTACCTTTCGTTAAATTAAAAAACGAGAACAGAGATGCTTCCTAGAACGTGAGCCAAGTGTCCGTCCTGAACAAGGGAACAGAAAGCTGGCCTCGGCACGTTCGAGGAGCTCTGAATGCTGGGAGAGACCGAGCTTGGGGGGTGTGCGTCGTTGGGGGCCAGGGGAACCCCGCTTTGTCCTCAGATTACCAGATCACGTTGAACTGCGAGATGAGAGCCTCTGTTTCTCTCACTGTCTGGCTCCTGGAATACCTCTCCTTCCCAAGTGGCTGGGGTCACGGCTGCAGTGACCAGTCTCGCAGGATGGCGGCCACCGCAGGTTAGACGTGCCTTCAGAGCCGCCTCCAGACACAAGTCCTGCTGCTTCTCTCCCCGGGAAGCCGGGGCACGGGGACTGGGAGGGGTCAGACACGCAGGAAGCCCTTCGGGGAGCACGGGCCCCTCATGGGACGTGTTTCTGCAGCTCGCCGCCGTGCAGACGCGGAGAAAAGAAAAGCTTCCATTTTCATACAAAATCAGCAAGAGTCTCAAGAAACACCGCGTAAAAGGCAGTTTGCCTTGAGTGTGTGGCGTTCCTCTGAACCATTAGGAAGTGGCCTGAAGATGACTCTGCCAAACACCCATGATGCAGACCCGCCATCCGCTCTGAAAACGCGTGAGGGCCCTGACAGGGCTCTGGAGGGCCGGCGCCTAGTCGCGGATCGTCACCCTCCTGTCCTGGGGGCCCCAGGTGGCCCCCCCCCCGCCCTTCCCACGCACGCTCTAGCTGCAGACGCGAAGGGCACAGCCCACACCTGCGGGGACCTTGTCCTCGGGTTGACCCGGAGCTGTGTGCGCCCAGCACGTTACTGCCTGAACCAGAATTAGAATGCGCGACGTGTAAATCTCCAGTGCACAGGACTACGCTGCGTTAAAACACCTGCAGGTAATTCAAGCAGGAGAAGAGAGAGCGCTTCTTGTAAACGGGAGAGTTTTTTCATCACAGTGCCTTTGAAAAGTGTCTGAGTCTGCGACAAGGACCGCGGGTCTGCACTGACATCTGAACTCAAGGCAGGGGCGTCCACCTTCTCCAGAGTTAGGGCCCCTCCGCGTCCGGCTGGGACAGCGTGGGAACACACTCGGCTTCTTCGCGACGTCGACTGAATCCCCTTTTACTCATGGGAATTGGCTGTGACAGGCGGGATTGTGTGGTCGAGTCATCCTGGAAAGGCCTGAAGTGCTTCTGTCTGTTGAGAGGGGCTCGGGCGGTTGTCACCCCGAGCCCAGCCTCCGTGAGTAGGGGTCCTCGGAGCCGGCGCCAGCCGCACAGGGCGGAGCTGGGAAAGGAGCTACAGTTATGGACGGGAGAAGCAGGGACGGCCGGCTTCCAGGTACTTTGGACAAATCGAGACAGAACGAGCACCTGCTCGCCCCACCTGCCGGCCTGCACCCTGAGCCACTCCATTCCTGGGTCCCCCGTCCCCAGTCAGGGCTCTGCCTACAGGTAGAGGCCTGGGGAGCCCCAGGACCCTGGTGGAGCCTTCCGAGTTCCCCTCTGCCCGACCTCTGCTCACATCCCCTGCCGTTTCTTCAACACTCCTCCCCACTTGCCGCCCACGCCCCCACCCCATCCCCACAGGCGAGCCGGGTGCCTGGGTGGCCTTCTCCGGCCCCTGGAGCCCTGGCATCCTCTGTGCTGGGGCGTGACCCCCCGGGGACAGCCTGCCACCGGCCCCAGATGGACCATTGGGTGGGGCGGTCCCCCGGCACCCTCACCCCTCATCAGGGGGCTGCAGAACCCCATCTGTGGCGTTGTGAGAGTCCTTCCTGGCTGTTGTCCAGCGTCATTCCCGGGTTCTGGAGGCCACCTGCACTCCTAGCTCACGGCCGCCGTCATCTGCAGAGTCAGCAGCAGGCCCAACGCTTCTCACGGTGCCGGGGTCTCTGCGCTCCCCCTGCCTCCTCCCTCCTGCTCCTGCCTGGAAGCTTCTGGGGGCTTCTCAGGGCTCCTGTGTGGGGATCAGACCCGGCAGCTGACGCGAGCTAATCGTCCCGTTTCACGGGTGATGACCTTGGTTGCATCAGCGGAGTCCCTCTTGCGTGCAACATGGCATAGCGTGTTCACAGGGTGGGGCGATTGGGGGCAGATGCCCTTGGGGGCCGTGGGGCCCAGCACGGTGGACACAGGCAGCCAAGCGGGTGATGGACAGATCACCAGCGCATGGGGCTCGCCTGTGGCCCGTTTGCGTGGGTGGATTGTCATCGTCACTCCTCCTGTAACTCCTCCTGAAGGGGACTGGGGCATCGTGCAATCCCACTGCGACCCACTGACCCAGGACGCTCAAGCCAGGGGACACAGTGATGCGGGGAGGAGGCGTGGTGGGCGTGGCTACAGGCAGTGCAGGAGGGGGCTGGGTGCTGGACCACTCCGCGTGGGGACAGAGCCGGTGGGTGACAGCACTGCGTGGGGCTCAGGGCACGTGCACGCACAGGCACACGCACATGCACACCGGGGAGAGGTGGTGAGCGCTGCCCGCTCGATGTCCGCGCCGCTGCTGTGACTTCGTGTCACGGCTCCACAAGACGTCCCCACTGAGGGAACCGAGTGAGGGCCCCGCGGGAGCTCGGCCATCGCTCCGGCTGCTGTGTGGGACACGCAGCTGGCCCAGATGCTCCGTCTTAGAAGGAAACGTAGCTGCTTGCGGGCACATGAGGACACCTCGGCTTGGCTGCTCCTGTCCCCCGACGCCCTTCAGTCTGGTCACGGCTGTGGCTGTGAACGTGGTGTTCACTGTCGCTCATGGCTGTGGGCGTGGCCTGCACCCCAACCTCGTGGGACGTGGTGACCCCAGTGCCAGGATGGGAATGA
>PVKZ01005514.1:0-51809 GCA_004027375.1 Macroglossus sobrinus | reverse complement strand
AAGAAAGAAAGAAAGAAAGAAAGAAAGAAAGAAAGAAAGAAAGAAAGAAAGAAAGAAAGAAAGAAAGAAAGAAAGAAAGGAAGGAAGGAAGGAAGGAAGGAAGGAAGGAAGGAAGGAAGAAAGAAAGAAAGAAAGAAAGAAAGAAAGAAAGAAAGAAAGAAAGAAAGAAAGAAAGAAAGAAAGAAAGAAAGAAAGAAAGGAAGAAAGAGAGAGAGAGAGAGAGAGAGAGAGAGAAAGAAAGAAAGAAAGAAAGAAAGAAAGAAAGAAAGAAAGAAAGAAAGAAAGAAAGAAAGAAAGAAAGAAAGAAAGAAAGAAAGAAAGAAAGAAAGAAAGAAAGTTAAGAAAGCATTTGCCAGGTCAATAGATGCATACCAGGTACCAAGTAAAGTGTTCAATTCTTCAAGCAATAAAACCACATCTGGAACAGCAGCTGCAATAGAAGTCACCACCTGGTGATATTTACAGTAATTTACTGTCATTCTCCAAGATTCATTTTTTTTTTCTACACGAGTTTAACAGGTAAACTGAATGTATATTTGTTGGAAATCACCACCACGTTTCTTTCAAGTACTTGAAGGTGGCACCAATCTCTGTGTTACTCCAGGAATGCGGTAATTCTCTTGGTTTACTACTTTCCTTGTTAAAGGCAGTTCTAGTGCCTTTAACATGGTCTTTCCTACCATAGCACCTCTCAATACACAAGTCATCGAACCAATATTGGTTCAATGGGGTTCTTCCAATTGTTGAGAATGTCTATTTCAATTATACATTCCAGAATGACCAAATGATGGATTCAGGGACCCACTGGACTCACTGTGAGGCAGACCTAAACCAAAACTCCATTGATCATCTGACCTCTTTATGCCCTACTCTGACTAGTAGAATCAGTAATGTTTCAGGTCTCCTGAAATTAGTGTCAGTTCGAAGCCAGTGCCCAATGACTCAAAGATTATTTTCTTTTCCTCAATGCACAGTCACCCAGGTAAATGGCCACAGATCTTTTTGAGAGTGAGTGAGAATAAGATTAATTAAATAAACTTTTTTGCTTTAGTAGTGTCCTTCCTTAAGACACTTGCCCCCATTCTTGATTAAAGAGATTTTGGGTCTACAAACTGGCTCAAGTCTAAAAATTGATTGAGAGAACATGACTCTCTGTTTTTAGGATGCTACACTTCTGTTAAATTGACCTAGAACTCTTGTACTTAAGGGAGGGCATTACAGTTTCTTCAAACTAAACAAGGTTAACTTCTTCACACAGGAGTGGAAAGGCTACTTCTATTGGCAAAGGGGTTAACAGAATTTAAAGTTCTATGTCCCTAGCTTGCTCAGAATAGTCCCATATTCCCCACTCCAATTTTTAAGATCTCATTCCTTCCCAATCAGTGCCCTTGCTTTAACAAAAGACCTCTTATAATGTTGAGAATACAGAAAATCCCTCTCTTCAGCTTCTCACAATGCAGCAAACAGTGCTTTTTATCTCTAGGTCAAATTCCCTGCAAATTTTCTAAATATATCTAGGGACTTACCTAATTTTTCCCTAACACATTGTGACTGATAATAAAAACAAGTAGTGCAGACTCTCCCCAGCAGATGGAGCCACTAAATAAAGGTGTCCTTAAAAAAAGCAACATTAGAAAACCCCGTTTTCTCTACAGTCTTCTGAGATATTGAGAACTATTAACATCAGTAAATGACTTACTTACTATAACTCACTGATGAAGAAGAAAAAAGAAAAAACACAATGAGTAAATACCATACATGAAACTTAGGAAATGAGAGAAAAGAACTGAAATTTTATCTGTTTTTAAAACTGAAAACAGCAGAGACAAGCTGATATGGAGGCTAGAGCATGAAAGCATGAGCTGACCTATCTTCAGATCTTAGTGACACATCGCCGTCTCTGGTGATCCCCAGAAATAAGAGAGGGAAGGTGTGCGAGTATGATCTAGGGACTGGGGATGAGAGGGAGTAAGGAGGAGCTTCTCAGTTTCTCAGAGCCAGACAAGCTGTTTACTGATACTGCTAAAACTGTACTGTACCCAGGAACTATAAAACTGGGATATGTGAGGATTCACAACAAAGCCCAGACAGTGCAGTGGACACGTGACAGTGTGCCAAAAAAAATTTGTATTCTTTGTCCCTAAGTCACAGTGCTTCACAGATCTATTCAAGGTTGCTGTACAATGTCATTATTTGACATTTTAGAGGTATATTAAATTAATTTGAGTGATGAACAACATTATATTACCACTTATCTATTTTTGGACACATTGTTACTAATTTTTTCTACTATAAAGAGAATTGAAATTAAAATGAACATCCTTCCATTATGAACAATAGTTTATTAATTTATTAATTATATGTTTTCTACTAATATAAATTATTTCTCTCAAATGCTTCTAAGAAGAGAATTTATTTGACTTTATGGAGCACACTGACTCATGAGTCTGTCAGATAAAAAGAGGTCTTAAGATTAACATTAGAATATGATCTGCTCAATCAAATATTATGAATTCACTCACAGGTACTGTTTATACTAAATATATGTTTGTTGAAAGAGTAGAAGAGAAAAAAGAAGTATAGAAGAAATCTGGCTTTTACAGAACCCTATAAGTAACAACCCCTCAATAGTAATGTGATTTTTATGTTAGAAAGTTATGAAGTAAACATAACAATTTATGTTTAGATATCTAGTGGAAAAAGTAATAAGAAAAAATTCAAAGGAATTTTTTTCAACTGGATTATAGTAGTCTTTTCCTTAATTTTGCAACTAATCAGATTATCAATTGTATGTAGTCATTTGGTATGTGAGCTCTTTGAAAGGAGTCCAAATATATCAATCCCTTATTAAGTTTACTCCCAATTTACAATAGTTTCAACATTCAGATTGAGAATTTGGTAAGATTTGAAAAGACGTAATTCTGAACTCCCAAACTGTGGATGTATTGAGAAAGCACTGAGATCATTGTCACTAGCTGGATCACCATTTGTTCATCTCCACAATTCATTTCTCATAGAGCCCAAAGTTAGCCCAAATTTTTGAAAAAAGACAAGGATTAAAATATTTAAGTAAACTAGTCTTAACACATCTCATTTCTCAGTTCCTATTAACTATAGAATGATACATACACACTCTAAACACAGAAGTGAACTATAAAACTCATAAACAGATTGTGGTTATTAGGCTGTATAGTAGGAATAGTGGCAACAGAACCAGGACTGAGAATTTGAGAAACATCAGCTGGGAGGGAAAGAAAGATGAAGCACTACAGGGTCAACATGAACATTAAAAATTAGATGCTTTTGTAAAAAATAATTGACTACAGAGGTATGAATTAGAAATTCATTTCATCATAGTGGTTGGAAGAGTTGGAATGAATAGTATCTCATATAAAAAATGGACAAATAGATGATAAAATGCAGAGTAATCACATATTTGTTTTTAAAAACTCACTCTCTGGGGTCCCAACCTCAAATATTAGAAAACAATCACAACTTAAATAAGTAGTTACTATTTTTTGAGCATAGTTCTAAGTGCTTTCAGAACATTAAATACATTTGAGCTTCATTAAAACCTACTAGACCTGTTATTATTTCCCTTTTAAAGATAAATTTATTCTTCTGGAGAAGCTGAGTAAATTGATAAGGTTTCACACCTAGTAACTGGCAGAGCTGAAATTTAAACTCAGGCAATCTGACTTCAGGGTCTATATTTAACTACTCAATTGTATTGCCCAGATAGTTAATTGAATGAAGATAAGAGTTTTAGAGCCTGTGATGAACTTGGGCAGACATTCTGTTGTTTTCTATTTATATCCCCTGTGTTATTAAAAAATAAAAATCCCATAATCATAAACCAAATGCTCTGACTGAACCTGGTCCAGCATTGTATAAATTATGTATATCACACATAAATCTTAGTACACAAATATTTACAACATTAATGTTAGCAATCATTAACAATTATCTGAGGGAACCATTTGCGTTTCTGAGACTGTGCCAGTTAAATAAAAGTTCATCTGAGGTCTAATACATCTCAATACAGAAAATTTCACATGAAAAATAGACTTTTGAATATTAGAATAATAAATTTCACCCTTAAGAAGTTGATATGTTGTATGATATTAATAGTGAGAGCTATGTAAATAATTATACTTACAATCAGGCTATCAGACATCTCAAGGTTAAATTCAATATTTAGTAATCACAAGTTTTCTTAGATTTATAGCAATATATTAAGCAGTCTCCCTCTCTTTGGTCCTTATTCTTAAGAAATATTTCTCTAAGTGTATAATTTTCTGCAAGTTCATTTAAAAACTTTTAAAATAAGTTTTAGTAGAAACAAATTTGGTTTTTGTTTGTTTTAATTTTTTGAGGGCACTTCCTGAATATTTCTCCTATTAGCAGCTGTCTGAATTTGGATTCATACCAAGTATCTTCTAGAATATTTTGAAATGAGTTTCCTGAATGCCACGAGCCTTGTTTTATATTTATTACTCTCCCCTAAGGAACAATATAATTTGCATCTCCTATAGCACTGCACAATGCATGAACAGAGTAGGAATTTGAATGACTAAATTAATAAGTAAGCGAATGAAGTTAATATCCTCGTTATTGAGGTGCTTGAAAACACCAGTTAAACCTTTAACTCTCCTTTCTTTTGGGTCCAGGAGACAATTCTACAAGTTAAGAGGAATCAGTTTTATCTCAAGTTTTCTATCAGAAGAGTTCTAAGAATTCATATAAATAATTAATCTAGGGATCGGGCCAAACATCGATTTGTTATTTTCTAACTCTAAATCTACCCTTCATCACCTCCTCTGTTTTAATGGAGATAGACTAAATATTTCTTCTTTGTCAGTGGCACTACATTAAGTTTTGTCAGATGAGGATACTGGAGAGACTCTGAAAGAAGAAGTTTCTCTTCCTGAACCTGGATCATCAGGCTGCTTTGTTCATCAGGCTGCTGCAGTTTTGGTTTTCTTCAGTATCCTATGGCTGACTGAACATAGTACCTTCCCCTGGGCAACTTCTAATGGCACTATCCCATCAGGTGCCTTCATAATGGAGAGATACCAGCCAGATAGCTCTAATGATGGGCTTCCCCTCATATAAATTCTGGTGATCCCAAAGTGAGTTCTCAATTGTAGCACCTTCCTGGTGATGACATATTTCAGCATTTTAGGAAACCCAGCTTTTCAAATATTATCAAATATTGCAAAATTTTTTTTTAAAAAAACAGTGTTTGTGCAAACAAAGGAAATATAAAAGCTGAATTCAACTCATAAGTCACCAAGTTGTCGATTTTGAAGTGGAGATTGTTTTTCCCAAGGAGATATAAAAATATTCAAAAGAGAATTTGGCTTTTGTAGAGAAGCACAGGAGAAAAATACATGATTTTGGAATTGAACAACTTAGTTTTAGCTGTATGAAACTGAGTTTAATATTTTGATTCATGATCTGAAAAATACACATAATAAAATATGGTCTACCTAGAAAACTCAGGACTTTCACAAAGATCGATTATGCAATATCCAGAAAGGTGTGTTGTTTATCAGTTCTGGCTTGAGGGGGCAACTCAACTGGTTTTTTCAGGGGTCTGCTTTTCTCTCCATCTTTTTATTTTCTTGCCTTTGATTCTAGGCATCATTTGTAACTTATTTTCTTCCTAAGACTAGAAAATAGTTTCATCATAGAGACTCTATACTTCCTAATCCCAGAAGAAGAGAAATACCTTCCCTCTCTCATATCTTCCTAGAGATATGTCCGTCTTCCATATCAGGTAAGACACTTAAGAAAAACTCAATTACAAGACATTATTTCTGAAGCAAAGTAATTTTTGTGTTATTGAAGATGAAAAACTGTAATTAATCAATTGTGCAGGAATAAAGCACCTTACATAACTGTCCCAACAGGTCCAGATTAGGTTTAGGAAAGATTTTTCCCGAAAGAAAATTAAAACTCTGGAGGTTATTACTAGATAATATGTGCCTGTGGAAAAAAATAAGAAAAATAAATAAATATTTGGTCCAGAGAGTAATTGAAGAAATGGCTGTAAAGTAATAAAAGTAATTAAAGAAATAGCCATGTACAAAAATTATTATAGAGCAAAGTGTTTCAATTAGTCTTTCTATGCCCACTAAGGAAAAAAAAAATAACTAAAAGCATGTAATGTAAGATTTGGAGAAAAAAACAATTTCTAAATGTGAGGAATTCATGCTAAATGTATCTCGAAACTTTGACCGTTTTTTTGAGGTTTTGGGTTACACCACACTTTTGACTCCAAACTTATTTTTCCTTTTGGAAAAGATGAAGATATAAAGAAAAGTCCTGTTGCTAGAATTATTTTTTATTCAAGGCCTAGCATCATCAAGATGATCTTAACTCTTAAAAATTATTTACCACTCTCCTCCATATAAACATACACCCCAGCTAAGCCACTCACTTTTTTGTTAATTAAAAAAAAATAAGCATAATTATTCCAAAAGGAAGGGGTTGTGGTCTTTGCATAGGTCTGGATTAGAAGAATATTTGTTTTAGAGAAGGTAAGAAATTGTGATCCATGAACAGGTGACAGAAGCACCAGCTCCCTCTAAGAAAAATGGAAGTGAGGTAGCAAAGGAAATGTGCAACACTAATGTGGGCTGCACTTTAGTGAAACAGCCCTATCTTGCTCTTCCAAGATATATATTAGTGCCTGAATTGGGAAGCACTAAAATATTGGTATTACAAAAAAGACCTTCATCTGTAATATTATTAAGCATAAGGTCAGGGTATAGAAAAATGCAGGATGATGAAAATAGCAAGGAAAATAAACATGCTGGTTACAGTGTAAATTATTTGGTAGAATGATGCCAGCTGATACAAATTCTCTTGTATAGACAGCACCCTCCTTTTCTTTCAACGATTCAGTATTCATATGCTCCATTCTTTCATCTCCAGTCACAAAAACAAAAGATTGGATTCTTGATTACTCAATGTTAATGCTGTGAAGTATGGAAAGCTCAGCACCTGTACTAAACAAGTGAAACCTACTTCCATAGCACTTTTATAATGAGAAAACAAATACATTAAAATAGAAGTTGAACTAGTTCTTGTCTGCTTTCAAGTATATCAATCAAGCAATCTAGTGAATCAGTAAATAATGGCCCTTCACGCAGCAAATGTCTTAACAAATGCTGAGTTAAAGAAAAGTAAAAAATCAGTATTCGTAACAATAAATTTGGTACTAAAAAAAATAAATTGTTTTGTATTTCTATATAAGGTTTAAAATAAAGTGCAGTAGATATTGCCTTTATAAAATAATATGTGAGGCATTTATTTATGTACATGTGGATTTTTATATGTAAAAGTCAATTATTTAGAAAATTTTATGTACAAAACACTTAATTCTATGTTAATAAGTGAATAAACATCTTTGCAATAGAAACAAACTTATAAATCATTCTATCAGAATGAAAATATTGTATTTGTTATATTGTGAAGTAGTTACCAAATTGTCAGTAAGAAGTAAATTTTCATTATGTACAGTTGCTTTGAAAGAATCCATAATACTCACAAATATAAATAAAATCATGAAGTATTTGCTCGTCTTAGCAATTTGTTCAATTTATTTATAGGTTGAAACTGAATCTGTGGGAAATAAGTTTAACTGTATTATTGTTGAGTAGAGGTTAGCCTTGGCCTGGGACTCAGGTTTCACATGGAAGAAGGAAGCCACATTGCCTAATAAAGCAGTGAAAATGAGAAGAGACCAAAGAATAAAACTTGGCAACATATTAGAAGGGTAAAAAAAATTTTTTTTAATTGAAAGATTTTTTGAATGACAAAAGTTAATTATAAAATCACATAAATTATATGATACTACTATATAAAATTTTTGTTCTGACTTGACACATATTTTTAGTTCATGAACTATTTGTATGTAATTTCTTCCATACCTAAAGTGTATATTGACTTATCTATGCTGATAATCTCAAACTTTGATCTTTAATTAATATTTCTTCCCTAAAATCTGGAATCTTGTATACAAATGCCCACTAAACGACTCTACCTATGTGTTCAGAGAACTTTGGCATCAATGTGTCTGAAAATAAACTATATTATTCAACTAAATATGTTCCTTCTGTATTTCTGATCTTAGCTACAGAAAATAGAAACTGCTAGCACCAATGGAAAACACTTCCAACTCCTTCAGTGCACTGGAATCTAAATATTGCTGATGTTATCGTGCCCTGCTTCAGACTGATTTCTCCACTCCTCCTGCTTCTGTATGTGAAAGCTTTCTACTCATGATTTGAGTTGGGTACTGGCTGAGACCACATGCCCCTCAGTTTAAGGAGAGGCTGGGAAGGTGCAAAGATTTTTTAGCCTGTCATCTGGACTCACGTGGTGAAGAACTGCCTAAGCTGAGGAAAGTGTTTCAGTTGCTGTGTATCTGAAATAATGACAAATAAATATTCACTACACCATATTCCTCCAGTTATCCAAGTCAAATGTCAAGAAGTTATCCCACAATTGTTTGTCTCTTTGTATAGCTACTCGATAGAATGTTTCTCAATGGGAACAAAGAAAGGTAGAGTAATAGACATAGTACATTAAAGAGGGTAAACAGATAGACAAATTTTAAAAGAAAAGAATGTAGGGATCACTGATAAGTCCGGGGCTTAAGGCTACCAACAATGAATACACAGATGGAACTCTCTAAAGTTCTGGTGAAAGAGATGACTGAGAAAAATTAAATACACACACATGCACACACACACACATACACATACACATTACCAGATCATTGTATGTGATTCATAAATCCCTTGATGTTCAAAACTTATTTGGCATGTGAACTTTCAAAATTTAGTACATTTTCCATTTAAAAAAAAATCACAGTACCTAGTACAGTATTAAGTCGTGTGGACTCAGAAAAACCTTCTGGTCTTGACTAGAGTTTCTATATTCAGTATTGATTAATTTAATTTTCATCTATCTTATAAATTTAATTTTCATATATCTTATAAATTAGAAGTATGGAAATAAATTGTATTTGTTGTTTTCCCATAAATAAAGAAAATCTCAAATAGTAATGACTGGGCACGGTGAGCTAATTCATTGCTTATTCTGGAAATATGAAAAGCGATGCCATTGAAATGCAAAAACTACCTCCTCTGAATTTTCATAATATACTTCTCATCTTTAAAAGCTAGTACACTCTGTGGTTAAATTTAAGAGGAAGATAGCAGTGAGCTAGAACTTGAGAAATACTGATTTTTCCTTTCCTTTGACATATATTAAAATTCTTCATCCTGGGAGACTTCAATATGTTGATTCTTTCAAAAAAATTATTTAACAAGAGAAAGAAAGAATATTCATATAAAAACATTACTAATAATAAGTGTATATAAGAAAAGTTCCAAATAAATTTTGTCAATGGTCTGAGAAGGGATAACTATTTTAAAGGTAGATTAGAATGTGAATAAACAGAAGGAGAATGACATTTCCCAACTGGGTAGAAGAGAATTAGGTTGATGCTTCAGCTTCTCAGGGTACTTCCAATTTAGTCAGTTCTAATGGCTCCCTCACTTATTACCCGTGTACTTGGCTTTTGGCTTTTTTCATTAGGGGCTTTTGGCTTTTTTCACTAGGTGATTATGTTTTCACTTACTTCCTTCTAAGCAAGCCTATGATTAAGTGTGAATTTTTTCAGGCTCCAAGGTTCTTGGTTATTTATGGCCTCAGGACTTCCCATCCTCTAATATGGTTATAAATATGACTCATTTCTTATTGTTGCTTTCAGCTAGATCCTACTTAGACTCCTAAGGGTTAAACTGTGAGCTAACCATTTTTCATGATTAGTCATCTTGATTTTGTAGAGTCAGTTCTATCTACTGAATGTGAAAGAATCACTGAACTAAATGAAGTTTAAAGAGCTCAAGAATGACTGTAGAAAGACTCTCAAGGTAAAGAATAAAACTGGAAGGAAAAGTTCTGTTGAACAATTTTCTCCTAAATTTGCTGTCAAAGTAATCATTACTGAAAGTCTGAGTTTAGTGAAGGTGCTTACAGACAATTAGTAAACCATTTTTAAATTAAAAAAAAAAATAGGAGATATATTCCAATGTATATAACCAGATGAAAATTGTAGGATGATTCAGTAATATAAGTAACCTTGTGTTCTGCCTATTAGTAAATGTTTCTGGTCATTCTTTATTCAACAAGAGATAACTTTCTGGTTGTTCCCAAAGAGATACAATTTAAGGAATATCAGCAAGCAATAGATTAGTGGAAGACCCAAGTGACCATGTGCAAAACTAAGGGCAAGTACAGAAGAAAAAAAAATAATGTTAGTTTCTTCTTAAATTGTTTTTAAGGAGAGTCATAATTTTTGGCCAGTGGGGAAATAATGTTGACAACTTAGTTTGGGATAGGGGAAGTGGCCAGGAAACCAAACTAGAGACCAACAGGATAAAAAGGAACAAATTCTCATTTTGTATTTAAAAGAGGTTTTTTTTTTTTTTTTTTAGAAAATGTAGATAAGTCCAGCTATACTGAACCAAACACTGTATAATTTATTGATTTATCAGACACTGAATTTAGCATTTTATTTTGAATCAATTACTGTGTGGCAATATGAAAATGAATAAATAAATTTTCTTTTATCTTGGAGTTTATAGTTCCTTAAAAGAGACAGATATGAACAGATAAGTATAATTTAATAAGTTCTCTAAGATAGTTACACAGAGCCTAAATTGGTAGTATGAGATTAACAGGGAAAGTGACTAACTCTGCCAAAAGACTCAAGAGAGATGGTTGCTTTTTTGTTTTTTTTTTTAAGTTTGTTTTCAGTGGAGGCAACCTTGGAGCTGAGTAGACAAGTGAAAGAGAACATATCAGGTAGAGGAACAGTGTGTGCTAAGTCGTGAAAGAGTGAAAGAATGTGAATGCTTCAAAGATAATGCAAAGTCCAGTATAGAAAAGAAGAAATAAATATGAACAGGATAATATAATTTGACATTTGAATTGCTAAAGGTTATTCTAAGGAGCTTAATTTTTATTTTTGGAGGTAATAAAGAGGAATTGGAAAAAAATTAAGCAATGAAGTTTATGAATAGATTTGTATTCTGGAAACAATCTGAAAGTAATGTGAAAGAGAGAGAAGAGATTGAACTAGTAATTGACTAAGAGACCAACATAAATGTCTGGTTTGAAAATAAAAAGGGACTAAAATATTTGGTAAAATGGGTGTAGGAGAAAAAGATACAAATTAAAGAGGTATTTATGTATAATCATAACAAATCTTATTTGTGGGTAAAAAAATTGAACAAGTTGAATATGAGTCCCCAGTTTCTAGTCTGAATGTCTTATAAGAGTTGAGAACGGGTTCTCAAATCTCAATCAAATTTACCTGCAAGATTATATGTATATAGATATTAAAGAGAAAATAAAGTGGCAGAGAATCAGAATCCTGTACTAATCATCTGAGTAACATTGAATAATTAATTCATTTATTCTTAATTTATTTTTTTATCTATAAAATATAGTGGTTAAAACAGGACCTTTCATCTCTAAAATCATGACTTCACTTGTATGAACTTTATATTGTTATATAACTTGATTCCTACAATGGTAGGTTGTCATACTCTGTAGCATTTTCTTAAATATAATGATTGCTCATAAGATAAAATGGAAAAAGTCTGAAAGCAACACTCTTAGGTGAACTGCTTAATTTAAAAAAAAATAAAACAAAAAGATCGAAAAGATTAATTTAGACAAAGAAAAAAAAATTCAAACAAAAAAACAGACCAATGGTGAAATCTGACCAGGGAACTTAAGAAATACTCAAGCAAGCTGTAGTTTGTGAATTATTGGCCCAAATTCACTCTTGTTTGCCTTGTGACCCTAAGATTCCTTTCATTGGAAGTAAACTGTACTTCTGCAGACTTTGAGGTCAGCCGGGAGGTGAACTTCAGCCAATCAGATGTTAATAGTGACAAGACCACTGAGTATTTAGGTTTATGCTCTTGCACTTCTGCAGCTCCATGAGAAGAGCTTCTGGAAAAGCTGCCTCTTCAATCTGGATGCCAGACTCACAGCTTGAGACAATGTCGTTTGCCAGCTTCTGAGAGACAACTCTCAGCCAACGCAGCACAGACTAGTAACTGAGCCAGCGTTTTGGGTATAATTTTTAATTAGTATTAATATGGCCTTAGCTAACTGGTACACAAGCAAAATTTATGGTTTTAAAATAGTACCTAAACTTTTGGGATAATTTTTACTACAGGTGAAGGTTTGGAAAAAAACAATGTATCTGTAGGTTTCCCCAATATCTATTTCTCTGTGTGTGTGTGTGTGTGTGTGTGTGTGTGTGTGTGTGTGTGTGTGTGTTTCTCTTCTCTCACACACACAATCTGCTTGGTTTCTGAAATAATTTTTTTAGACATGTGATATAATACTTATGTATTAAAAACATCAACATTCAAAATTACAGCAAACTCTTTATCTTATAGTTTAGCTTTAAAAAAAATTGCCAACTCATTATTTTCTGTGTGGCCTTCTAGGAGATGACTTTGGCCGCCGTGTATGTCAAATGATACTTCATAATAATAATAGAGCATGAGGCAAATGGCAATTTTTTGTTGTTGTTGAACTTGATGTCTGCTTTCTATATCTGGAAGTAGAAGTTCTGTATATAAGACCCACTTACGGCAATGTTATGAACATAGAGAAGAAGAAGAATATAGTTGAGTGATTACATGAACAGAGCCAACTAGTATCTAAGATCTGTCACTAATCGGCTTCGTTACTTTAAGAAACTGTTTAACATCTGTTATTTTAAGGAAGTTGCATCATCTGTAAATTAATGATAATAACAAGCTCCTATTTGATAATGTTATTGTGAGTTTAAATTAAATCATAAAAGTTAGGAGCTCAGAAATAGCCCTAGCATAGAATAAACTCACAATAAATATTAGATATTATTTTTCTTTTTATTATTATGAAAGCAATTTTATGTTTTTTCATCGAAGTCTAAGTTGCCATTTCATTCTCAAATCTTTTAGAATTGGATCTGTGACTGGGTTCTATAATGGTCAAAAGTAACTAAACATTTTGATAGGGCAGGATGATGGTGTGAAGACTCAAACAGTTTTTTTCATTAATCACTAAATCTCACTTCCTTTCCACCAAATCCAACAATCAGAAAAATTATTTCAGTCTTAACTACCTTCAGTGGGTCTTCAAACTGCAGTGAGATAGAATGGTTTTTTGATGGCAATGTGCCAAAAGGGAAAGAGCTACATGAGTAGTCAGATTTCTGAGGAACTTTTGTCATAATTTTTATATTAATGTTACATTTTCCATTTAGATTGTCTTAACATTGTATTCTTATTTTAGATTGTCTTCCTTTATATTGTTGGGGATAAACCCAAGTACTGGCCAGGGATCTTGAATCCATTGTGTTCACAACTACCAGTCTATATTTTTTTACTCAAAAAGAGACATGAATGACAACATAAGGCTGACTAATGCAGGAAATTCCCCGTTCCCAGGTAAGAAGCACATGTATGACAGTCTCTAGAAGATGTTTGTGAAGTAAACAAATTTACATTTGGTGAGTCTCTATCATCCACTCTGAATCCTTACCCTCCTGTAAAGTCAATGTCTCTATGCTCTTTGTAGCTTTCATCTGTGTCAGATTATTTTCAACTATTTTCCAAGGTATCTTATAAACAGATCCACACTGTGTGAATAAAAGATACTGATCTTTGTACTATTTTAATGGCTTTATTTAGATAAAATTGACATACATTTAAATGTATATGTTTAAAGGATATAATTTGATAAATTTTGACATATATAATATACATCCATGAAACCACAAATACCTTCAAGATAATGAACAAATCCATCAACAACAGAAGTTTTCTTATATCCCATTGTAATTTTTTTTTTTTTGCTGCCATCTTCAGTATGGTCTTCTTTTAGACAACCACAGATCAACTTTGTGTCATTATAAATTTGCATTTTTCTGAGATTTTATATAGATGGACTCATATACCATATACTCGTTTTTGTTGGGCATAATTATTTTAGTATTGAGCCATGTTCTTCAGATATCAATAGTTCATTTCTTTGTTTTTGTTTTTCTGACTAGTATTTGCTCATGTAGATGTTTTGCAACCTATTCATGAATTTACTCATTAATGACCATTTGTATTGTTTCTAGTTTGGGGTTATTACAAATAAAGCTGTTATAAACATTTACATACTAGTCTTTGTGTGATCATATGCTTCCATGCCTCTGGGGAAACACTTAAGACTAGAACAGATGGTTATGTGGTAGGTATGTATTTAGTCTTTTAAGAAACTTCTGTACTGCTTTCCAAAACGTTTGTACCATTTTACGTTCCTACCAACAATAGATGAGAGTACTGATTCTTCCATATCCTCATCAACACTTGATGTAGTCAGACATTTTAATTTCAGTCATTTTAATAGATATGTGGTGGTTTGTAAATTTGGTCTTAATTTGCCTTTTCTTTATGACAATGAACATCTTTTTATGTTCAATTTGCCATCTATATCTTATTTCATGAAGTGTCTGTTCAACTCTTTTGCTCAGATTTTTTATTGTGTTGTTTATTTTCTTATTAACTATTGACAGTACTTTATTCTTGACACAAGTCATAATCAGACATTTGATTTGCAAATATTTTTTCCCAGGCTCTAGGTTGTCTTTCATTTTTTTGTTAATACTGTCTTTTGAAGAGCAGATGTTCTTAGTTTTAGGAAGTCCAATTTATTACATTTTAATGTATTATGCTTTTGGGGTTGGATTGAGGAAATCTTTGTCTAATAAAAAATAATAAAGAATTTTTGCTCTGTTTTCTTCTATAAGTTTTACAGTTTTAGGTTTTACATTTACTTCTATTATCCATTTGAAATTAATTTTGGTGTATGTGATATGGTATAAATCAAAAAATCTTTCTTGCATATTTGTATCTAGTTATTTTGGCACTATTTATCAAAATTACTATCTTTTTTGATGTCTTTATCAAAAATCTGTTGTCCACTTTTGTATGGGTCTATTTGTAGACTTTTCATGTACTTTTTACACCAATATTATGTATATCGACAATTATAGTTTTATAATAAGTCTTTAAAGAAAGTAATGTTCATCCTTCAATTAGTCCTTTTTCAAAGTTGGCTATCCTAGTTCTTTTGTATTTTTACATAAATTTTACAAACAGTTTATCAACTTCTATGGAAGAAAAGGCTTGATGAGAATTTTACTTGGTATTCTGATGAATCTATAGAATAATTTGAGTAGAATTAACATCAACAATATTGTGTCTTCTTACTCATGAAAACAATATCTCTATTATTTACATCTGCAGTTTCTTTCAGCAATGTTTTAGAATCTTTAGAGTACAAGTTTCACATTTCTTTTGTCAGATTCATCCATGAGTATTTAATATTTTTATGCTATTATAAATATATTATATTTTAATTTCCTATTGATAATTGCTAATATATAGAAATATAGTTTGTATATATTGATATTGAATCTTACAACATTCTAAACTCACTTACTAGTGATCAAACTGATAGATTTTTTTTTCTGTAGGAGATCATACCTCTGCCAGCCTTGCTGAACAGTCACAAGAACACCTGAAAAACAAAAAGGTTCTTTGCATCTCTAAAATTATTATCACCATCATATTTTTTCTGGCAATTTTAATAATTACACTGGCCACAATTTTAGCAGGTGAGTTTTTCATTTCCCAAATATGCTTATATTAACTCTTCTATAAAATATTTTATCATATGTGTGCCTTTTATACTTTAGCTCAAGATTAAGGGTAATTTTAGACATCTTTGTACATGGAACAAGCATATGTTCTCTTTTCTATAACATGAGGATAATAGCTATACTAAATATTGTAAAGATAAAAAAATAACTTAATGTATATGAAGTTTCTCACTAAACCAGTATTACTTATAGTCCATATAAGGTAAGGAGTTTGTGGTAAAATTTAAATCTCCACACTACTTCCTTCATCAAGAAAGTCTCATTTTGAAGGAATATCAGAACAACTAAACAGTGTATTTGGTGACACAGTTAACAATGTCACAAGGTCTTTATCTCACTGTAGACCAATAGCAAACAGTTTGTGAAACATTATCTAGCTGCAGACTACCTCACCCTAAACCATATGTTTTTATATAAATAGCTTTCCTAAGCTATTTCTAGTTAATGCTTATGTTTATAAAAATATAAATTGATTTTAAGGTGCAAAACATTTTCTTTCTCTCTGGTTTTGCAGCTTGAAATGATGGGGTCAGATTTTCAAATTTATTCATAATTTACAATTAAACATATGGGTTATAAAAACCTGGGCAAAAAAAATTATTGCTATCCTAATGACCATGTTTTTTTACATAAAATATAGATTACCTTTAGACCCTGAAAACAGCAAGATACGTCCCACTTTTATGATAGTGGACTTTAGACATATATCCTACAAATATATATCATACAAAACAATTTTAATAAGATGTTTGAAAATATATACATAAGGATATATGATATAAATGTACATATATAAGTGTGTATATGATTTATACATGAATTTATGTATTATAAATATATATATAACATATCTATATATAAAGTAATATATATAAATTAACATATACATGTTATATGCACATGTATACCTATATGTTCACATACATATGTATAAATGAGTTTATACAGAATATATATTATTAATCAACCTATTCCATTAACTAGGTGTTAAAATATACATAGATATGTGTATATATATAATTATATATATGCCCATGTGTATATAAATGTATAAGTATATACATTTGTATGTACATATATATATGCATATATGTATATAGATGTGCATATACTGTATGTACATACATACATATATACAGTTAACATCATGAGAATAATTATAATCACCTAGAAGGAGCATGTCACTTGAGAAGAGCACCAAGCCTTAAATCTGAGCGATAATATCTACCTAAGGGGCATTCATCAAGAATTTCTTTCAATCTAGTAAGAAAATAAACACAAAAAACAAGGCGTTGTCCTCACTTAGGTAAAAATGTAATTATTATTGCATGAATAATTGTTTTAAATTCTGGGGTTTCCACCCCTTTAGACTTAATATATTATTCAATCATTTTTAGTAGGAAAACAAAAATCTTCTGCTAAACACACCTCATGCCTAGATGACTGGATTGGTTACCTAGGAAAGTGCTTCTATTTTTCTGAAAATACAACAACTTGGATGGCAAGCCAGAACTTCTGTGTCTCTCATGCAGCAACACTTGCTGTGTTCGATACTACGAAAGAACTGGTAAGGCAATACTTTTGAACTATGATTATCTTTTCAGAAGTTATAGCTGGTATGGAGAATGTACCCTGGAAATGGGAATGATCTAGAAAAGACTCTTTTACCCAGTATAGAGAGGACCCTATTTTTCATATCAACTCAGGCCATAAGAAGCAGCTTATATCAGGGTCTGACAACGTTTACCTCACAAGTTATGTCAAATCAACCCTTTGATACGAATTATAAAGCAACATTAAGGAGATGCCTTTCCCCACTTGACTTTTCAACTGGAGTAGGAGTGTTTAGAAACAAGTTATGTACTAGGCATTCTCCTTATGCCCTATAGAGAGCAATTTATATATTGCTGCCCACCAGAAAGACCCCAAATGTTCTTTAAAGGAGCTCAACCACATGATTACCTAATACTACCTTTTCAAGTGGAAATAGAGCACCAAAATCTTGGGATAGTTCAAAAACCTTTTCATAGTTCAGACCTGGAAAATCATAATAAAGCAATAGACTGTTTGTTAACCTATCTATTTTATACCAAATGAAAGTTGCATTTTGTAAAACTATATTTAAAAAATGATAAAGAGTCATGATGAAGCATTTTTCAAAAATACTGCAAAGAATTATAAATTGAGTCAGCATAACCATGAAGACCGGGGAGTTTTGGGGCACAGAAAGGATAAACTTAAAAAAAAAACATGCAATACAAACTGCCTCAAAACCAGAAATAATAGAGATGTAAAATGTCAGAAGTGGTAAGGGACAGAAAAGTTAAGATCTCAAGGAGCATAGGAATATACCTAACATTAATTGAACACTTACTCTATGAAGAATGGACAGAAGAGAAATTGGCCCAAGTTGAAATTAATTATGTAGAACATTCTGACAAAGATTTTAAATGAGTATTTTAGCGTGGCTGGAAAACATAAATGAAGTCAGGCATTTTATTTCTTAAAAATTAAATTGAAAACATAAAAGAGTAAAAAATGTTCAAATAAACTAAACACATAGAAAAAGTATCAATCCAATAGAATTCAGAAAAGGTAAAAGAAAGAAAAAAAATAGAAACACAACATTCATAAACCCAAATATAACAGAAAGTGTAATAAACTGTAAATGTTTTAACTTATCTCTTGAAAGATGAATATTATCATATTGGTTTTTAGAAAGCAACAAAGTCATTACATGCTATTTACACAGACATAGCTAAGCACACATGTGCATGCACACACACATGAAAGAGATAAAAAGATATGCAAAGCAACTATTAACCAAATCAAAACAAAACAAAACAAAACAAAAAAGCTAAGTTAGTGGTAATAACGTCAGAAAATATAATGTATCAGAATAAATTCTGAACATATATAAAACTTTAATACACCAATAACCATTCAATGTATTTTCTGATAACAGAAATTCTCCCGTCCTAAAAGGTACCAAGCCTAGAAATATTTGCTAGCAAATTTGACCAAGCCTTCACAGTACAGATTTCTCTTATAAAAATTCTTTTAGAAAATAGAAAAGAAAGTTACCCAATGAAAATTACTACAGAAGTTGTTACAGAAGTACCACAACCAATAAACTAGCTCATGAACCAGATAAGGACAATATCACCTCTAAGATTATTTCAAAATCTAAAAGTCTATATTTCTATAAAAAGTATAAAGAATTAGGTGAAAAAAAATTCAAGACAATGAGGCATTTGCTATTTATGCTGTAAATTTCTTTTATTAAAGAATTTCCTGAAGCGATATTCCGACCAGTCTCAATATTGGATTGGACTGAGCCAAAAACCAGGACACACCTGGAAGTGGATAGATGGAACTTTATACAAAGCTCAGTAAGTCCTGGGTATATATTTACACACCTAAAGCTGGGGCTCTGAGCCTTTCCCACCATGGAGAGATCTAAGTTATAATCCATACACACCACCTGGAAGTTTCCTTTGTGGTGGAAAACAAAATGAACCTAGAGAAAAAGTGGTAATACAAATTGTTATACAAATTATTAATACCTATAATATTCTAAACCCTGTGCTTCATAACCATTTTATCATTTGACCTCCATAAAAACTGTGGAAGGTAAGTATACTTATCTCTATTTTACAGATGAAAATAATGATGCTCTAAGATGTCAAATAATTAGAATATTTTGCAAAAGATATTTAAAATGTATTTAACAATAAATCCTTCACTTCTCCATCCTATAGGTTACATTTTAGGCCAGGCAAAATGTATAAATTCAGTTTGTGTTATATTCAAACAATATGGTGTTGGATTAAAGTAAAAGCTCACAGCAGAGGAAATTTTTTTCTAACACAAAGAGTTCACTTATCTTGTGGCCTTTTTCTTCTTTTGTGTTTTGTTTCAGGTTTAAAATAATTGGAACTGGAGAATGTGCCTATCTACACAAAAATGGAATTAGCAGTGCTAGTACCCATTTGGTTAGAAAATGGATTTGCAGCAAACCTGACACATGTATTGCAAGAAGTTAAGAAATCATAGACTAAGATATTTTACATAAAATGTAGTTCTTATTCTTCTTGAAGAAATATATTACATTAATATGAAAGTAAATGAAATTTATGTTTAAAATTTTCACTGATGTTTCACTCCAAATCTAAGTCCATTTTTAAATTAGGTTCTTGGCATTCAAGAAGTATATGCTCCAGCATGTTTAAAAGTCCTCAACTCTCTTATAAAATAAAATTTTTGATATATAATACATTAAAATATAAATGAAAAATTTAAATGACACCTTAAGGCATTTAATCCTATTAATTCAGACTAGTGTCATTTAAAATTACTTTTTTTTTGCACTGTTGTCTTTCTTTTATCAATACCCATTTGTTGGTTTTCTTTTAGTTTTGCAATATTTCCATTACTTTATGAGATTTGCTCATGAATATAGTATAATTCAAACACAAGAATAGTGTTTAAATGTGTTGATTTACTAGCTAAATGAATCTCTTTCATATAGCAATTTCACAGCAAAAAATAAAACAAAAAGATTTCACGTTTAGACCATCATGTTAGGGGACTGCAAAATTTTGAGTAAACAGTCAGAACTAGCAGTATTCTATTTGTGAATGCCAAGGACCTATTGCGTAATGAACAATGCGAATAGTAAAACTTTGGTGGGCAAATAGGTGAAGGAGTGATTTGAACATTGCTGCTTAAACCCCTCTCTATTTAAGAAAAGTTGTTCTGCATCAGAATATATACTTTTTTAGAGGATAGTGTCTTTATGTTTACTCAATGTTAACAATCTCTATTTGTAAAATATAATTATTTTCTTGAAGGTATTGTGAAATCTGTGATCTGCATCCTATGGGTTCTTAATGTATATACATTAAGAAAAATCTAATAGTTGTAATAGGAGAACACATATTGGAGAATGAGATTAGTAAGAATTTAGGAAAATAACAGTAAAATCTCATTCTTTTATCTTCTATTATAGACCATCTCCAAATTTTTATCTTTTCACCTTCTCTCCTCACCCTCATTTTACTCTTTCCCACCCTGTAACTCCTCCACTCCATTCTTTATAAATGCTCATTTGACTATTTTAATCTCAACATGAATAGAGGAAATAACTATTCATAGTCCTATAAGTACCAAGACAGTAAAAGACTAAAATAGAACATTTCCTTTCTAATTAAAACTGACTATTGTGAGGGTCATTAGAAAATTCAGGACTTTTTTTTAAGTTCTTTATTTTATTAGACTGTATTGTATTATTACACCATTGTTCTCCTGAATCAGGAGTAAATAAAATGATTTTTAATTGAAAATTAGAATATAAATTGATGATAAGGAACTTAGCAATAAATCTAAAATTAGTTCAGAAAATCAGAGTCTAGATGAATGAACTTTTGATGTTTAATTACCAAAGAAAGAATTGCAAAAACATGCAAAGAATATATAAAAAGGTTCAGTGACAGCACAAAGATAAAGTATCCCAAAGTTCTTATAGGAAAAATATTTTTAAATTATCAGGTAAAGAAAGTAATATTAAATACTACTTTCCTAGGGAGAAAATTCTCATGATCATTGCCAGCTGATTGAAAAGCATATGTGAGGTTACTAAGTGTTGTATGATTGAGAAATTATAGTAGCCTGGAAGCACTGAAAAGAGAGGTGTGAGATGGAAAAGAATAAGCATTTGAGTTGAGGAAAGGAATTGGGGAAGTGAGGGAGGACCACAACCAGATTTAGGGGAAATTATGCTTTACACCAAGGAAAGTTTAGCCTTGATGCTTTATGTTACTTCTCTAAAGTTTTTGAATACTTGCAAATAAGATAATAATATCTTTAAATACATAATTTAGAGTAACACTCAAGGCAATATAAACATTATCTAAGAAATTATTTACAAGTCTTTTCAATTGACTAGAAGAAAACATTTGTTAAGAACAATGCCAGAAACGGTGGGAGGGAGAATGGAGAGATGTGAATGAATTCAGCAACACCTTCAAAGATAAACTCTTAGAAAATTTAGGATGAGGGGGATGAAGGAGAAATAGATGTTAAGAATAATTCCCAGGTTTCTCCCTAAATCAATCAGATGAATAGTGGTGCTATTAATTGATGTAGAAAGAAAAGGATATTTAAGAATCATGGAGTTTCAGAAATCTGGAGGCAATCCAGGTGGAAATGTTTATCAGAAAGTAGGTTATAAAGTTCTGGAACTGAGAAGCAAATCTGGACTGGATATATAAAATAGATGTAGGGATCTGAGGTATAAGCTTACAAAACAAAGGGAGAAAATTACATGGTAGCAAAAAACAATTATTTGCTTAATAATAATTTTAAAAAATCTTATATGCATACTTGTTTCATAATTTTTTTTAAAAAATTTTAATTTAGGTAAGGTCTAAATTAAGGTAATCTAGATTTAGTCACAGAGCTAGATCTGTGCCTGTAAGAGTAGAACAATAGTATAACTTTAGACAAATAAATTAGAATAATACATATTTTTCAGAAGATAGAGATGCTGAAAAACTCTGAAGTATTGAATCTGCAAAATTTCTAATACTGAATAGTGTCCAAGATCAAGTAATAAAATGTACTGTTTTTTGCTCTTTCAAGTTATAGTTTTCAAAATTATATCTTCATTGTACTAATCTTCTCTAATATAGAGTAATAATGTCAAGAATCTTTTTGTATAACTCATAGCTTTTATAGTACTAATGCTATTGCATAATTAATGACATAGATTTTAAAGTGTTTGCCTAAAGTTTATTAACTAATACTAAAATAAAGTTGTCATTGTAAAAACAAGTTGAGAGTTTTGGGGTGTTTAAATTAAATTACAAATATTTTCATATCTCTGGTGAGGTAACAATGGATAATTATGCTTGCAAATGCGTATCTCTAAAATTCTGGAAAGAGAACTTTAAGAGTTAAAACTTTTTACACTTGATAAAAATTTTTGTTATGCTTTTAAGTATAAAATATATACACTTATGTTTAAGTATAAATGTATATATATTAAGTATAAGTATTAAGGCAACATGTTGATATTTAAAACAGTAAGTTGGCAATCCAAAGAATATTAAAAAATTGAGTATAAAAAAGATATTCAGGAATATATTATTTTTTATTATTAGTTTCAAGTATATAGTACATTGGTTAGACTTTTATTTAGTTTATAAAACAATCCCCTATATCAGTGATTATTTTAAATTTAAAAAGATAAGAATATACTATTTTTCTAGATTAAATATACTATACTTCATTTGACTTAAAAGATGTTTATTTGAAAATGATAATGCTAAGTCGATTTACATACAGTATCTATGGACATATATTCCCAGAACAGTGATTTAATATTTATGAACAATTTGCTATTAAAGGTTTATTGATTGATTCTTTTATTTACTTGGAGTTCTGCTTTTAGTTTGGTCTAAAACACTCAACCTGCATGTCAGGCCTACCACCATTGAGATGCCATATCATCTAATGTGCATTTTAACTATTAAAATAACCTTCTTTTGTTAGATTTTGTCTTTTTAGAAATCATTAAACAATTTTCTGAGAATTAAAAAAAAATCATTGGGAAAATTATAATGGCAGAAAGGGAGCCCATAGAAAAGTAAATAAAAGTAACATGAGACTTCGTGTTCTTTAGCCAAGGGTGTTCACACGTGTTCACCCTGAAGAACTGGCTGCTTGACAAATCAACAAAGTAACACTAGCAATACTTCTGGCTTGCCTAATGTCAGATCTGTTTTGGTTGTTACAGGTAATGCATCAGATAAAGTGAAAAATAGTTAACAGTATAAACCCTTTCAAAGAAGGGAAATAAAGGCCAGGGGAAATGGAATCAGGAGATGACATTATAAGATTTCAGCAGTAAAGGAAACTAAGCTGTTATCCTTTTGTGGTGGAGGGAGGCCCATGTAGCTCTGAGATATAACGAAGGTGTAAGTTGGAAATTAAAAGTGGTCTCATCGAAAACAGTACTTTTCCCCAATTGCAAACAAACACAAAAACACATAAACAAACATACATTCTAAAATAAGACTGAAGTATAAGGATAAAACTTTAAAGTGCCATAAATTACAATTATCCCATTTATTCCTGAAACTTTTCCACTAAGAATCTTCTAATTTACATTCTTTAATATGTTCCCTTCCTAACAACTAGTATCACGATGTAGTTTAAAATATTAATTTGGAGGACTGGGTAGTCTAATAACTTTAGTTGTGATTTGGGCACTCTAATTCCTCATTAAAAATATAGACAGGTATATAATGGAAATAATAAGACAAGCTTTGATTTTTATTAGAATTTGTTTGGAATGGCTAATTAAATTCACAGTAGTTTTTAGAATTCTCATATCAGAAGTTTGCAGGTAAAACATTTCCTTATGTGTAAACACAAATTTTAGAATTTAATAGGAAATATTATTTCATCAATAATCCTTAAGTAAGAATGTAAAAAATGCAGCTAGACTAATTGTTTAAGCTGATAAAACTTCATGTTTTAATATGTAATTATTTAAACATTTACTGCTTAAGTTTAAAACAGTGTTTCAAAGAGCACTGATAAATTTGTTTTAAACATTAGAGATCTTGAGAACTCTTAATCTTCCATTATTTTTCTCTCTCCTTCAATTGTAACTTCTTTCCATTTTTGCCACATTCCTTAAATGTTCACATTTACAAAATAGTACATATACTAAATGAACATTGCTTTGTTTCTTGTGTTTAATTTTTTAAAATGAGTTGAATGTTTTATATTTTGTTCCCTAAAACTACAATTACTTCTGTTCACACATATGTATTTGAAGTAAATATATATTTTTTAAAAAAATTCTGGTATATCCTTTAAGTTTTACTCTTAGTGAATCTAAGGCCTTAAAGTAGATTTTTCATTGGTGAATTTATATTTGAATAGTAAGCATTAATTTAGTAATCTGCTCCAAATCTCAATGCAGGTTAAAATTTTAGATTAAAAACAAAAACAAATAGCAAACCAGAAAAATTTTATTTATTATCCCATGTAAACCTAATGTGACCTTTATTTTTTAAAAATTAAGTGGTTTATTTCTCTATATGCAGATTATAATTAAACTAGGATAAGATTTACAAAACTAGTAAAAGTTGTGCTGGGAAAATCATAGAACATGTTGCAAATACATACTCAACAACATAAAAGGTACTTATATATCTTCCATTATACAGCATTGTTCCAAACAATGATTAGGATTTTTGACCTTACAGAGCTTACAGTGCATGAAGAAACAAAATTAAACAATGGCCAAAAAAGAAGGCACTAGATGTTAAGATTAGATAAGTATAAGGAGCTATGAAAATAAATATAAAATCCATGTAATTTAGCCTGTAGTGAAGAATGGTTAAGAAAATATTTTCCTTCAGATAACATTTAAAAGGCCACCTGAAAATTAAGCAAGAGTTTAAAAGGTAAGAAAAGGGAAAAAAAAGTTTTAAATTGAAGCAAACAACATGTGATTAGATCAGAGCCCTGAGAAAGCATGACACATTTGAGGAACCGAGAAAAGTTTAAAGTGTCTGCATCATTACACACATGAAAGTGAGGAGGAATACAGAGGAGCTGTAACACAAAGGGTGTGATAGGCTGGAAAAAGTTTTAAGCAATGAAAAGCCACTGGAAAAAGTTTTAAGCAATGAAAAGCCACTGAAGAGAATGAAGTCATGAGTACTGTGGTTTAGTATGAGATTTAGAGAGTCACTATGTCACCATATGGAGAATGGACTTTGCCAGACAAAACTAGAAGCAGGCAAAAAAATTTCTGCAGTAATCCAGCATTATAGGGTAGGTATGACGATATGTAGATGAATTCCAGAAATATGTAAGTAGTAAAATTGACAGAAATTAAATAAATTGACAGAAAAAGGGAACATCAACAATTTTTAGGAAGTTCGATTTGTAAGAGATGGGGGGGAAAATGGGCAGAAACTAGAAGCCACATGTGGTTGAGGGAAAGTTTTCTTGTTGCTCTGGATGTTTAGTTGCTGTTAGAAAAGAAAGCATAAGGAGAGGTTAGAGAGGAAGTAGTCAAGGAAAGAATTTCCCTGAAAAAATTAAAATGAATGCAATCCTGTCTACAGATTTACAGATTTAATTTAGACAGAAAGAGGGATACCGGTTTTTGTTTTTGTTTTTGTTTTTTGGAAATAAGAGGAGAAGAAAAAGTAGTAAGTAAGATGAAGATGAATATGTAGACTCAAGGTTAGAAAGTTCAGGAATATATCTAATATGTTCTCTTTTAAAACAAACAAACAAACAAACAAACAAACAAACAAATTCAAGCTCCTCTGATAATGGTGAATGACAGGTGTGGGGAGAAAATTATTGAGGAGACAAAAGGATAATTTCTGTTTGAGATAGCTGCTATCAAGAGTGGGAGATGTCTATGGAAATAAAGTGCGAGTGACCAGGTAGAGCTAAAGACTCAGTGAGGGTGATTATTTGCATTTATAGTAACACAAATCTATACTATTATCACTATATGTTTGTTGTAGAAACAAAGTGTTTTTTCTATAAAAATACATAAAGAGTATTTGTGAATTTTTTGATGGGAAAGATACCTGTGATCTATTTAAAGGCCATCATCTGAAGAAACCACATCTTGACAAATCCAGTGATTGTGACTGTGACACTTTTCAGAAAAAACACCCTTCTTTGTTATCACAGCACAGACATTATCTTCATCTTGGCCCGTGACTTGAAACCTGTAAAGAAAAGGCAATATTGTCCTCACTCTGCTAAAAAAACAACAACGTGTATTTTGTGTGTTTTCTCTCTTAGAAAAAAAATGTACTACTCTCCAAACTGGAGACCTAAGATATTATAATATTTAGACAAGGAATGCACATCAAATAACTTATTTAATGAAGAAATTACTCCAAATAGTTTTTTCACCAAAAATGGTCATTTGTAAATAGAAATACTGCATGGGATAAAAATGTGAATGAGAAACACTGTTTTCCCAATACCACATGATCATATGAAAATAAAGATCTTAGAGGACTGCTATTTAACCCCTGAAAGTAATGGTATTTAGGAAGTGGGGCCTTTAGGAAGTTCTTAAGTTATGAGGGTGGAACCCTCATGGATGGGATTTGTTCCTTATAAAGAAGTTCCAGAGAAGTACCTAGCTCCTTCTACCATATGAAGATATGGTGAAAAGCTCCAAGTATTAACCAAGAAAAGGGCTTTCATCTAAACGTGACCTTGGTGGCACCTTGATCTTGGAATTCCACCCACCAGAACTGTGAGAAATAAATTTCTGTTGTTTATAAGCTATCTGATGCTGTGGCATTTTATTATAGCATTACAAGCAGACTATGAGGACAATTTTGCCATTATAGGAGAAAAATTCATTTTATTGTTGTTGCTGTTGTTTGTTTTTTAAGAGGCGAGAAAAAACAATTTAATATGTGTGCACAGGAGAATAATAAATGATGTTCAGAGAAATGATGAACCAGCCAGTGTTTTGTACTTTTTAGAAAAATAAATCGGTGAAGAATTAACAGAACAAAAAAAAAATAGTGATTATTAGCAAGGAATCTAAGTAAGGTTTGGGTATTAGTTAGTGAGGAATCTAAACAAAGTTTGGGCTTAGGTAGTAAATTAATAAAGAGATCACAAGATTTGTTTATAATTCTTTGGCTCTGGATTTCTTATCTGTAGTGACAAGGATATTTCCAGATACGGGGAGGGCATCTTTCACAGGGGAGTTTTATCCTCTGCTTTCAGGGGCACACATAGAGAAAGTGAGTGAGAGAGAGGTTAAAGTGTTCTCACATTAAAAATTTCTTAAGTAATTTTAATTCAAAATAATCAATATGCCATTGTGAGATATTTTGGATTGGCTTGCCCTGGGTCCTGTCACTGTGTTTATTGGGCTCATCTTCTACTTTCTTATTTTTACCAAATACCATTGAGATTTATCTCAGACTAAGCACTCTTAATATTTGAAGAAATATTTGCTTATAAGTTGCTGACTAGGACCATTTCAATATAAAGTTAAATCTTTAATATGCCAAAAGGTGCTACTAATTAGGTTTTTTAATTTTTACTTTCAATGGCATTCAATATTATTTTATGTTAGTCTCAGGTATATAGCATAGAGCTTAAGACATTTATATAGTTTATGAAGTGATCCCCCTGCTTAGTGTAGTACCTTCCTAGCACTGTACATGGTTATTACAAAATTATTGACTATATTCCCTATGCTATACTTCACATCCCCATGACAATTTTATAACTACCAATTTGTACTTCTTAATCCCTCACCTTTTTTATCTAGTCCCCCAACCCTCCTCCCATCTGGCAGTTTGTCCTCTGTATCTATAAATCTGTTTTTGTTGTGTTTTTTTTCTTTACTTTGTTCTTTAGATTCCACATATAAGTGAAACTGAAAAGTTCATTTTGTTACCCC
This sequence comes from Macroglossus sobrinus, assembly GCA_004027375.1. NCBI lineage: Eukaryota > Metazoa > Chordata > Mammalia > Chiroptera > Pteropodidae > Macroglossus > Macroglossus sobrinus. Next base: position 23,517 of record PVKZ01005514.1, on the reverse strand, counting down.
AGAAATTTCTGATTCAAGTTTTTTGAGTATCTGAACCAATTGAATAATCTAACTTTACAGGATACAATATTACATTTATCATTTTAAGATTTAGAAATATCAACGTATCCAAAACACACATGGTTTTTAAAAATATTAAACAATTTTCTGTAGAATCAAATGATTAAACTTTTTATCTTCCAGACCTAAATCCAAATGTCACACTTTTCAAAAATTTTCTCTCACTATTCTTGTATAATGAGCCTCCTTGCTTATACAAAAAATCTAAGAATGACCAGTCTTTGGTACAGCTAGACTTTACATGCTAAAGATGGCGACAGTAATGCTGGACAGGATTAAAGAAGGGAATAAGAGAGTGAGGAGCAGGAGAGAAAACTTCTCTCCCCTTTTGAACTTTTTAAACTCATATTGGCACCTCAACAAAATAATTTCTGTGTATACATGTATATATAGGTATACCCAAATTCTTCATCCTTAACACAAAAGAGTGGAACTTCCCTTTAATTCTGTTTTTACATAATGTTTAAAGCAACTTATTCTGTGTTAGACAAATAAACCATAAGGCATCTAAAAAATCAAAAAGTTCTCAATTTTAAAAACCAGATTACATATTAATAATTCTAAGTAAGTTTGTATGTGGGTCAAAGTAATATAACTTTAAAAATATGTTTATAAATTTCTATCAGAAATAATTATATATACAATTTTTAAATTAATTTAATGTGTGTGGTGTACAGTGAGTATGGCATGGGTAAGTGTAGAGTAAATTATTTTAATGAAAAATATTCTAAATAGTCTTCAGGTAAGAACATTCATTTGTAGAATGACTTTCTGTGACAGAGCATTTTTTTTTACTACCCCTCAGCCAGGCTGGTGTACCTGATATATCACTCTAAATAATCAACATTCTTTCTTATCTCCTTAATCTCACATCTATTTTTAATTAATTAATTATTTTTTTAAATAGTGACATTGATTAATGAAATCCATTAAGTTTCAGCTGTGCACTTTAATAGTAAGGCATATATATATTTCTTTCTGTCATCACATATTTGACTCTTTACTCCGTCACCTCCCCCACCCCCCACCCTCTGGTAACCACTAGTCTATAGTCCATGTCCATGAGTCTGTTTCTTTCTCCTGTTCATTTGTTGCTTTTTTAGGTTTATATCCCACATATAAATGAAATCATGTGATTTTCAACTTTTTCTATCTGGTTTATTTTGCTTAGCATGATTATCTCAAGGTTCATCCATGTTGTCACAAATGACAGTATTTCATTTCTTCTTATGGCTGAGTAATATTCCATTGTATATATGTACCATATGTACATGTTTCGTTAGATTTATTCCTAGGTATTTTATTCTCTTTGTTGCAATTGCAAAAAAAATTATTTTTTCCATTCATTTTCTGACACTTCATTATTAGAGTATAGGAACACTATGGATTTTTGGACATTGTTATTTTATCCAGAGACTTTACTGTATTTGCTTATTATTTTTAGTAGTGTTCTTGTGGAGTGTTAAGAGTTTTCTATATAGAGAATCATGTCATCTCCAAATAGTGACAGTTTGACTTCTTTGTTTTCTATTTGGATGCCTTTTATATCTTTCTCTTATCTGATTACACTCGCTAGGACACCAATGTTATATTGAATAACAGTGCCGATAGTGGACAACCTTACCTTGATCCTAATCTCGGAAGGTTTTTAGTTTTTCACTATTAAGTATAATGTTAGCTGAGGGTTTATCATAAATGGCCTTTATTATGTTAAGGTACATTTCTTCTATATCAATTTTGTTAAGTGTTTTAATCATAAATCAATGCTGTATCTTGTCAAAGGCTTTTTCTGCATTTATTGTTATGATCATATGATTCTTATTTTTTAATTTGTTTATGTGGTGTATCACATGAATCAATTTGCATATGTTGAACCATCCTTGAACCTTTGGAATAAAGCCCACTTGATCATTTTGTTTTAATATGTTGTTTTAATTTTTTTAATATGTTACTGTTTTCAGTTCGATAGTATCTTATTTAGAATTTTTGCATCTGTGTTCATGGGAGATATTGGTCTGTAGTTTTCTTTTTTAATGTTATCTTTACCAGGTTTTGGTATCAGGGTAATATTGGCCTCAGAAAATGACTTGGAAAGTACTGCCTCCTCTTTGACTTTTTGGAAGAGTTTGAAGAGAATAGGTATTAAATCTTCTTTGAATGCTTGATAGAATTCCCTGGTGAAGCCATCTGGTCTTGGACTTTTACTTTTTGATAGGTTTTTGATGATTGTTTCAATTTCCATACTGCTCATTGGTCTATTTAAATTTTTAAGTTCTTCTTGATTCAGTCTAGGAAGTTTGTATCTTCCTAAGTATTTGTCCAGCTCTTATAGGTTATTAAATTTGGTGGTATATACTTTTACACAGTAGTCTTGTATGATCTTTTGTATTTCTGCAGTGTCTGTCATAATTTCTTTCCCCTTTCATCCTTGATTTTGTTTATTTGTGTCCTTTCTCTTTTTTCTTTAGTGAGTCTAGATACAGATATTGTTTATTAGGGTAAAAAAGTCAAATGGCAATTTGTTGCATTATTTGTAACTTACGACTTAGTATTTCTTTATAATTGAAGTCCTTCTACTAATCAAAATAAAGATTATTCTGTAAATGTTCGAGAAACATTTTAAAAGCATTTAAAATAAATAATTTTGTATTTATACTTCTAGCATTATAGGTAGAAGCCCAAATATAAAAGTAAATGAGTTTAGAAGCTTTCATTTCTCTAAGGAAAATTTTCTATTCACACATTAATACCAGATCAAAGTCTCCAATTTATAGGAACAAATTGGCCACCTAGTTTGGAGAGGCCCCCAGTAGTAACTGGCTGCTGAGCTCTTATATTTTCCCAGTGGTACTCAAATACCAAACACTCACAACTGTGGATTTAATGGGGTGCCATCCAACCAGGTCCATGTCTTTTGTGGATGTGTAATATTTAAAGCAATCCAATAGTAGATTCCATCTTGTATATTATTTTGTATGAAATCCTGTGAAAGGAGATCCAAAGAAAATTAACTGAATTATACTTATTAAAATAACCTCTTCTGACTTTTTTTCTAAATTTTAAAAGGTTTTGAGATTTATCTTTCTAATCAGGAAAATCTTCAGAAGGCTGAAGAGGTTTTCTATATATTTAGGCAAAGAAATAAATATAGAAAGGTATTCAAACTACATGACTCTTGCATACATTATGTAAAGACATGTTTTGCTTAATGAAATTCATGAGGATGATGTATAAACAGCAACTGGTGGAAGAGTGCAAACAAGATGTAAAGCAAAAACTACAAAATAAGTCTTCCGAAACAAACAACTATACATGGATTGCTTTGTCTACCAATGTGCAGTCTTGAAGAAAACTAGTGTCTATCGTGAAACTACACTCAAATGAAACTAAAGAGCCCCTGTTTTTCCTTCCAAAATACTACGTATATTACCAGAAATTGGTAATGCTTTTGATGAGTATCTGAAATAACTCCAAACAGGTAATGTGGAAGTATGGCATGGATAGCCTAGCTTTGAAATTTACTTAAAGCATAAAAGAGGCAAGTTTATACAACCTGTCAAGTTCTGCAGATTCCTCTTATGGAAATGGGGAAATACTGTCTGTGTCATAAGATTATAACGAGCAATAAATTATATATTTGTAACGTACATACTACAGTGCCTGACATATGGCAGGAAATGAGTAAAGGGAAGTAATTATTAGTACTATTCTTTGATTATAAAATGTACCTATTTTTCCCAGTTTTGAAAGGACTAATTTTCATAGCAAATTAGCTCTTACCAGTTCAGCCTTGTCTTGGATCATCAAGAGATGTGATTTCATTATCGAACAGAATTTTTGGGTATCAATCCATGTTTCAAAATTCTTTAAAAATTTGTAACATTTCCCTTTCTCTTGTATCCAATCATTAGGGCATAAGTTTAGTCTAGGATTTGCTGAAATGGAAAAAATGAAAGAAATACAAATGAGAACAAGATTTGAATATCAAAAATAATTTTGCATTAATTTTATAAACTGTTTCCTTAAAAGTAAAGATTTTTGCCCACTTTTAAGAAATGAATTCCCTTTCCACTGATGAACAGTCTTTAGAAGAGGTAAATGCATGAAATAATAATAGTTATTATTTATTAAAAATTTATTAAAAAATAATAATAGTTATTATTTATTAAATAATTTTCTGAATTTGTTATGCACATGAGTGCATAAAATATTTTTTCTTCTAAAAAATTTATGAGATCCATAAAATGATTAACTCCATGTTCCTCACTTTGTAAATAAACATACTAAAATTAAGGTTAAGTAAAGTATAAACTGAGAAACTAAAGTAAAAGTTAAGTGACTTACTCAAGGTCATATAACTAATAAGAGATAAGGCATAGGAAAATTTAAAGTAAACAGAGAGTCCAAAGCCATCAAGAAAAAACTGTACTGGAAAAATAAAATGTCATTTTCAGAGTCCTTTTTAGATTCAGAAACATGTATTTTATAACACACTCTATCAGTAACTTTGTAAAACAATTATTCATCATGGCCCCAGTATCTAAATGCCTCAATAACCACCAGACTTATTTTCATAAAAAGAAAAACTTGAAGTATGTATTAAAATAAACCTGTAATAAAAAATGGGTATACACAGGTTTCAAATGAACTAATTTTTTAAATATTTTAAGCTAAATAGAAGGTACATAAGTATTGATTACATTCTGTTTTTGTGTATCTTAAATATTGCAAATTATTTTTAAAAATGTCACATACCACAGCAATAACAAAGCCCAGGCTCTGTCAGTACAATAAAATGGAAAGAAATTAATCTATTGAAAATTATAGTTATTTAAAATATAGAGGACTATTATTGATATGCCAAAGATAAGATGGAGATAGTCAACAAATAATTCTTGAATATCAAATGTTGAGACTAGCATAGAAAGAAGGCCTCCAAGTAGTTGAGAGAAGCTTAGAAGAGTACAAGTGTGGGGAATCTAGAAATGGCTTTAAAAATGAAGGACTTTGTTGACTTATTAAAAAAGATATGAAATGAAGACTAAATACTAAGGCAAAAGGGCGATCATAAACATGCATATTAGTTATACTTTAATATCGTATTCAATCACTCTTATGACCATCAATATATCATTAGAATACATTAATTAATTTTACAAACTTAATATAAGGACTAGAAATATATTTGAGTATAATTTTTTGTATTTAAACAGTGCAAAAGTTTATAGTTTGGGGTAGGGTTTTACTAAACCCCACCCTAACTTGTGAGAAAAGATTAACTTTTTAATTCTACAATTAGCATTTATAAATAAGAAAATATAGGCACCCTAATTTTATGATGAACAGTTTACAGAATAAAAAATACAAATATTTAATATATGTGATTTTTCATTTAATTTCCCTATTATGTAAGAAATTCAACTAAAAACAACTATATGTTTGTTTATCAATTATATTAACATATATAATCTGAACTCTGTGTGAGTGCATATGTGTGTATGTGTGTGTGTGTGCATTCAGTGGATAAGAAGTTGCAAAGGAGTAATAAGTATTCAAAGGAGATGGATTGCGTCAGCCTGAATAAAGATTCAAAGTTGAGAGAATCTGCTGCTTTTTATTACTTTATAGAGGTTTATTTTGCTGGAGTCTAAAGTACAAAGGAAAGAATGTGTTATGAGAAATGAGACTGCTATTGTAGGAAATCAAGATTCAGAGGATGTTGTGGAAATGTTAAAGTGCTTAGACTTTATTCTAAGGACTGTAGAAAGTCATTGTAGAGTTTTAATCACAGGAAAGCCCTAGCCACCGATCTGTATTTTAGAAAGATTCTGATGGCTGCAGCATGGAGAAGGAGTAGAGATCTACAGAACATTAGTAGGTTTAAAACAACCTTCTTTGTGAGACATACTGATCTTCAAATGCCTTACAATTCAATCTGTTGATATTATAATTTTTAAAGAATGATCTAAAACACCTTATTGTAACAAATAATAATTATAAAAACAGCAATCACTATCGTATAGAAGTGTTAACAAATAAATAAAAATAGATACTACAAAATGCTAGTATAATGTCGTTTGGTAGTAAAGTAAAAGGTAATCATATCAACTGAACTACTGTAAGCAAATGCACTTTACCGTTTTCCACCAAATCATCTCCAACTCTAAAGAACAAGGAACTTGTTCTTTAAGTTCCTATACAGTTTCCTGAGAAATTGATTTCATCTTAAATTTTCATGCAGTTATTACATTCTAACCTTTAATGTACTTGTGAGTTTGATTTAGTATGCTACTATCTGGATTACTTTTCATCAAATAAAATAAATATTCCAGAAATATGACTCCACTGCTATCAAATAATTATTATCATGTCATCCTTAACTTACACATCACCTCCTGTCCACACCTTACCTTTAGAGACATAATGCCTCGTGCAAGAGCTACTCTAAAGCTCTGTTAAGAAAGATTTTATCAGTTGAAACCACATGTGGTAGTGCCATTTGACTATCTTTACTATCGCTAACACTGATCATGAGATTCTTAAAACAGGGACTTTTTCTTAAATTCTTTGCCATCTCATCAGCAAACCAAGTATTATTTTGTATACGTCTAATAAGTATATGAAGTCAAATAAATTAAGAAATTGAAAAATGAAAAGAGATAGCCAGTGATGTGTTTGTTACCTAGCAAGGGAATTACAACACTTAAAGTAGCAGCAATATGGCTGTTCAAGACTGGTATGTGAGAAGAGTTTTAGCACCAGTAAGATGAGCAAATTGAGAGTAAATTATTTTCTAAGCAGTGAACCTGAACAGATTAACAGGAAGCAGAATCTAAGGTAAAGAAGTGAAAATAAGAAAATCATCTTCAAAATACTGAAAGGGGTCTAAATACGCCAGCCCAAAATATTCCCTTTTGGTACAAGGATTATTTTAAGCTGAAGACATCTGAGATTAGCAGATGCTCCTCTAAGCTCCCCTTACTTGACTAAAAACAGAAACTTCTAAGAAATGAGGATGCTATAAATTTCCTCTTTTGTGTGGTTTATTTCCTGGGAAAAAAAGACTCATAAATGCCTTCTTTGGGGAAATTTTATGGCCATGAAAAGGGAAAGACTACAGCACCTGCATAAACAGACACTATAACAGATTTTCTTTCTTGTTTTTCCTCCTAAAAAAACCACTTGTCTTTTTTAATGAAGCATGTTGCATGTTTTCCCACAGAAATAATTTATTCAACCTCCCGTTTCCCTATTAAGTGTATGAGTCTTTAACTGTAACCACTTTGAGCTAGCTACTTCTTTTGTTAGCTCTCTAGTGCATATAAATAAATGTTTTTCTCCTGTTAATTGTGTTTTCATCAGTTTAATGTACAGGCCAAAGGGTACTAAACTTAAGGATGTAGAGAAAAAGGTTTTTCTCTCCTACAATACAATTAAATAAAACCACTTACTTAAGAAGTTTGTATTTCCCAGGTGTTTCTTGGGAGGAATATTCATACAATTGCAATCTTTGGTTCCATTCTCACTACCAAGTATCTTCATACTGCAGTTATCACTGAAAGAATGTATTCTTAGGTGACACACTGAGAAATAAAGAAAAGTAGTAACACTAATTAGATTTCTACAAATATAAGACCATGCCTTTTAAGTATCCATTAAAATGAAACTGCAAGTGTATGCACAACCTGCTGGTTGAGAGAAAGTCTATTTACAGCATTCCAACCCTCTAATTTGACAAAGGATGAATAAGCTTATAGACAGGAGATTTCCACTTACAAAAAATAGAAACAAACAATAAAAACAAATTATTTAAATAAATTTTAAATATATTTAAATAAATTTTAAATATATTTAAATTTGCATCTGTTTAATATGATAGGTTAGAATTCGGTGTGATTTTTAACTGTTTCTCATTTTTTTAAATATATAAAATGGGGGAATGTTTAACAAACTTAGAGTTGTAAGGCTAAAGATAATGTATATAAAATGTTTATACAAACTTCTAACATGTAGCTCACAACAAATAGAAACAATGACAGAAATAGTTATTCATGGCTATTATTGAAGTAGAACTCATTTTAGAAATAGTTCTTAAATTTAACTGAGACTTAAATTTTCAAGAAGCTCATAAATTTTGTCTAAACTTCAAAATATCAAGTCACTTATAAAGTCAAAAAGTTTTAAAGGGAAAATCAGCTTTTATAAAACTAAGTGTTTTCACCAAAATATGAAACTTCAGTTGATAGAATTGTGACTGCCAAGCCCATGCCATTTACCAATTGATTAAAATTATGAACAGAGTTTGTAAATTGATGATTTTACTGCATTTTCTCTATTGGGAAAAACTACTAATTATTAATGAAATCATTAACTGTGTCATTTCATGCCAATGTAACTAAAATAATGATGAAAGAGAATATCAGGCAAATGAGAAAAATAATTCTGAAAAAAGTGAGAGAAATAAAAGGAAACTCCAAAAGAACTATGTTAATCTCTATAGTTGGAAATACACCTTTCAATCTACTCACCCCAAGTAGTTAGTCCTATCACTGTAGCTACAAGTATAACCAGTGCAATGCTGGTCAGTCTCAGAGCAGTCAGATGCCACTTTGGACATTCAGGGTAATCTGTAATGATTAATTTTTTTTTCCTGAAACATTTCAACATTTAAAATGACCTTGAAAATGTGTCATAGGAATGTAAATTCTGAGGATCAACATTGTCATATGTTGTAGAAGAAATCTACCTTCTCTGTTTAAATTACCTGGACACAAACACATATTTAATTATTGTTAAAGAATTAAATTTATTAATTCTAAATAAAAAATTAATATGCTTTATTTACTATTTATTTAAATATCTTTATTATGTTAACACTTCTGTTCCAAAATAATCAAATGGGGAGATATTAATTGATTAACTGGCTAGTCAAAACATTTCCATAAAAATTTGTCATTTGCCTTTATTTATATTTTGACTGAATTATACAGATAATATTCAGTGGGACTGAGGCCAGGAAGGTAAAATATAAGTGGTACCAAAATAATGGTATAATAGTAAAAATAAGTGTCTAGTGGAGAAACATAAGGAAGATCAGGTATTCTAGCTATCTTCCCAAATGTTGTTTGAAATAAAAATTATATATTTATATCAATTTGTGAAACAAAACTCAGATGCTAATTTTTATAATTATATACTTTGCTTCAATAAAACAAGCATTATTACACCTTCACAATTTTCAGCCCAGGTCATATCACATCTGATCCATTACATTCCACTGAACGGTATTCATAAACATATAACTGTATGCTAGGAACTAGGCTGAATGTGAAGGTTTCAGAGATAGGAAACCAAACAATCTGGTGGAGAGACATCTATGTAAATGTATTATTTCAAAATAAGATAACAAATTTTCTGAAAAATAGCCTCTAGTTTACATTCCTAGAAGTTCTCATTAAAACCTGGGATTAAAAAACCCAGAAAATCCTAGCTATGTAATTTGGGGTCTAATGGAGAGTTATGATTCCTACCTTTGCATGTCCACTTGTGTTGGCAATGATTGGGATGTTTTGGTGGTTTCTGCATCATCGATCTCTTTGGGTTTTGCACTGGACCAAACATCCTATAAACAGAATAATCCACCTCTGAATTAGATGGAAAGAGAGACATTACCAGATCAAAAGCTGAGTCCCTGTGTAAGAACCGTGGCACTATTTATATGTTCATGAGATATTTGACCTGTGGTTTTGCCTTCTTTTAATGTCTTTATCTGCTTTCAGTGTTATAGTAATGCTGGCTTCATAGAATAAGTTACCTTGCGTGAGTTTTGGTAATGTGTGTATTTCCAGGAATTGGTTCATTTTATCTATCAAATTTGTAGATATAAATTTATCTGTGATAAATTTATGTTATCTTTTTAATGCCATAAATTCTCTTACTTCTGATATTGGTAATTTCTCTCTTTTCTCTTTTTTCTTAGCCCGACTAGAGCTTAATAAATTTTATTGATATTTTCAAAGGACAATTTTGGTTTCCTTAATTTTCTCTGTTGTTTTCCTATTTTTAATTTCACTGATTTCTGCTCTCTAACATGTATTATTTACTTCCCTCTGCTTCTCACAGATTTAAATTGCTTTTCTTTCTCTAGTTCTCTAGGAAAATTTACTTTTGGTTATTGATTTTAAATTTTCTTTTCTAATTTATTTAATGACATAAATTTTCCTCTAAGCCTCAGTGCATCCCACAAAACTTTATAATTTGTATTTTCACTTTCATATAGTTAAAAATATTTAATATTTTCTTTTAAGACTGTTTCTTTGACCCATTTAAGTTCCAAATATTTGAGGATTTTCCAGCAATCTTTCTGTTATTGATATCTAGTTTAACTCTACTTCATTCTGGGAACACTTTGTGTGCTTTTAAACTTGTTAACATGCATTTTATAGCCTAGAATATGGTCTAACCTGGCGAATTTTCTCTATGACCTTGAAAAGAATGTTCATTCTCCCATTATTGGTCAGAGTATTTTATAAAATGCCAATTTAATCAAGAGGAACTTCATTTTATACTTAATTTCTCATACTGCAAAAAAAAAAAAAATTTACTACCAGGGAGAAAATTTTGGAAAAATCATTTTTAGAGTATAATCCATGTCCCCAAACTTTTTATTTTCCTTGTAGTGCTGAAAAATTAGAATATAAATAAAAACAAAGTTAAGTTAATTAATTTTTAAAGACCACTGTGATAATACCTGAGGAGAATGTGTTTGATGCAGCTCTATAGTATATAGCATGTGTGTGATAACTCTTAGATGTTTTAAAATCCTCTAATTATAGCATTACTTTTAAACAAATCAGGTGCTTTCCATTTATTTCTGCTCATTATTTGTGCAATGTTCCCTGAGGCTCTTTTGTACATATAGGAATCTCAGCTTGTTAAGAATATTCTTCAGTGACTCAGCCAGTCCTGTGAAGGGTGTTTTGTTTGGGAGTTTTGTTTTGTTTGTTTGTTTGTTTGTTTGTTTGTTTGTTTGTTTTGCAAGGTCCAAAGATTGTGTTAGCCATGAAACATCTGAAGCATATAGTTATTCTTTTCCACAATAAAAAAGTTAATTATGTCAAAAGAGAAGAAATGGAAATGTGAAAATAAAAATAATTTTAAATAATCTAGAGAAATGCTTTTTCATTTATCACACAAACCATCAAATGTTTACACCTTTGGGTTAATATATGAAATCATAATAAAGGTGTTTTTGCATATTAGACAGTTATTTCTATCTTTGAAATCTATTTTTGAAGAAAAACCAAAGAAATTACAGAAGAAGTGAATGCAGGATAAGATCAATTAAACATGTCTTTTCTAAAATAAAGAAGACTGGAAAAGAAAAGATTGAGGAGACATATTTGGAAAAAGAGTAATCTCATAAATTTACTAAAAACATCTGCTACCTATTTTTCTTTGATGAATACAAATTTACATCGCACAGAAAGAATGACTGTTTATAATTATTGGCTTACAGTGAGGAAAGATATAGATAGGATGAGACATAAATAGATTTACTTCTTTTTACTTTATTAAAAATGTTTATTCAAATGTTGACATATTTTGACAAATTTCAGCAATTTGTAGTTTTAAGGGAAAAAACCTGTGTCTATAAGTCTCAGGTCAGAATGAGCAATTGAACTATTAATTTTTTTTTTCCTGAGTGAACAAGTACAAATTATCTCAGTTGTGTTCTCTGATCATTAGTACATCTTCTGCATGATAATTATGTGGTCATTTTTGAAACAATACTAATTCTGAATGAAAGAATAAATTTCTGGAGTATCTGAGAAAGGAAAAACTAGTCAGAGATTACAATTTCTGTGAAAAGGAAAGATAACATCTTCTGTAACCTAATTTTATTTCTACCTGATGATCAGAGAAAAGCAGAGCTTAGCCACAAGGTATACAAGATTTAGTCACTGCAACTGACCATACATTGCAAAAATTTCCTCTGTATGTGTGTGTGTGTGTGTGTGTGTGAGTGTGTGTGTGTGTTGATAAAAAGTTAACATGATTGAAAATAAACTATGAGCTTATAGGACTAAAACATTTTTAGGGTTGTGCCTCATAATCACATGCAAGAACAAAAGAGGAAGAATAAAACTTTAAGATTTCCACATAGAAAAATATAGTTTTCATTTAAACAAATACCTATAATCTTTAATCAGTGTCTATCATGTGCCAGGCATTAATTTTGAGCACTAAAACTACAAGATGAAAAAAACTGAGTTCTCATTTTAAAAGAATTAACATATTAAATTGACAGAGAGATAGGCTAAAAATAAACACCTCCCAAAATGAGAGTGCCTGAGTGGTGGCATGAGTCAAACATGATTGGAACCTGAAGGAGTATTCTTAAATCTGATGTAGGGAATCGGGAAGAGATTACAGAGGAAATACTGTGGCAGAAACAAATTGTTTAAAGAATTTGCCAAATTAAAAAAAGAAAGTTAGTAAATCATTTTCAATGTAAATAATATTAAAATATAGTTTGCAAGAATAAATCTGAAAATAAAAATGCATGTGCCAGAACTAAAGAGGGAAAATAATAAAAGTTTAATGCTATGGTAGACAGAATAATGTCCTCTCCCCCCCCCCACCCACCCCGCCATTGTGTCCATGTCCTAATTCCTGGAACCTGTAAATATATTCTCTTCTGCTATAAAAGGGACTTTTCAGTTAAAGTTAAGGGTTTTGAGATAAGAGATTATCATAGATCAACTGGGTGGGCCTAATCTAATCATTTGAGTCCTTGACAGTAGGTGAGGATAACAGAAGAGATGAAATATGAAAAGAATTCAAAGAATTCAACCCACCGTTTCTGGTATTGAAGATGGAGAAAGGGAACAGTGAACCCAGGAATGCAGCAACTTCTAAAAGCTGGAAATGGGAACATGGTTCCATAGTATAGTGGTTAGCATGTCTGCTTTACATGCATAAGGTTCTGGGTTCACACCCTAGTGGAGCCACGGTCCATGGTCTACAGCCATGCCACCCTGAACAAGCCTGATGTCTGATTTCAGAAGCTAAGGAAGGTCAGGCCTGGTTAATACTTGGATGGAAGACCACATAGGAAGACCAAGTTTTATAGGCACAAATAATAAATAAAAATAAAAGCTGGAAATGGCCCTCAACTCATAGAAAGTAAGAAAAGAGAGACCTGATCACCAAAATAGTGGCATAGGAGATCCCAGATTCAGTCTGTTCGGTCACCTGCAGAGGCCATTAAGTCGCTAACAATGAGGCGGCTTAAAGATGGCCGACAGCGGATGCAATCAAGACTTCACACTGCACCAATTAGGGTGTGGAAAGACCCTAATTGCAGAAACAGAACAATGGAACATCACGCCCATCACATCCGGCACCAAAAGAGCCTTTAAAAACAACTCCCTCGCCCGCTGCACGCGTGACTTCTCTGGCCCCTAACCCCGGGACCAGTGAACCTCACCCACAGACCCCCAATAAAGCCTTGTCCAGTACTTCGCTTTGGTACTCTGTGCTTTTTATTCAATTCCGGCTGATTACAGTCCTCCCACAAAAATCAACAATTAGCTCACTACTAACAGAAAAACAGTTCTGGGAGAGATTTAGAGTTCACTTAAGAAACTTCAGTAACACTGTGGGTGAAAAAAAAACAAGAGAATGATCTCATAAAAAAGGGAAGGAAGAACAGTTCTTTTAGATTGCATCATTTTATTCTCCAGGCCAGCATTACTCAGCACCAAGAGGGAACTCCCTGGCTAGAAGGAGTTCCCCTTGCTGGGAAACAAAGAGTATAATGAGCGACCTCCTTTGGTTTCAGCTCAGCAGATTACCAGCTGAAGCTGTTCAGATGGCTACGAACAAGGAAGAAGACCGGGGACGGGGGCTACTAGTATCAGCCACACAACAGAAGTGACTGTAGTTCCCAGCGATCTTCTCTGTAGAGAATTCCAGCAGCTTTCACCACTGAATAGAACAAAGGTCAGTTCAGCCACTGCAAACCCACTAATTTTCAACCCAAAGGTATTTATGCTCACACAGCAGAGCTTTCCAAGTGCCTCCCAGCTCTGGCTCCTGGCTTCCTTTTCTCCTCTCTGATCCTGCTGGAGCTCAGGACCAAAGCAGGATTCAGACTGACACAGGAAGCCAGCCCAGGCCTCTGTGGCTGCCTGAGGGCAAAATACCAGCCCAGACTTCCATGGTTGTCTCCCACCAATGTGAGTGACTTGGAACTAACCCCTCCAGCTGTGCACATGAACACTACTAGTCCAACTCCCATCACTGGTTTTCATAGATGTGGCAAGATCCTACAGTCATGTAAATGAATACTCACAGCAAAGCTGTTTGTGGGCCCCGATCTGACTCTTGCTCCTGCCACAGTCCTGCACCACAGAGCTCAACAGCAGCTAAACCCTCCAGCTGTGTACTTGCATTCCCCCAGCCTGAATTTCAACACCAGCCTCCACTTCTGTGCTCCAAGGGGAGATCCAGTAGTGTATGCCAAGGAATTCTCAATTGTCAGGACACTCCCACCACTATGTTCGTGTCTAAAACTGGCCCTGTCACTGCACAGACACCTGCAGATTGCCCCTGCAACCAAGTGTGTGTACACGGCTGGCTATTGTCACAGTTACTGCTTGCCCTGGTTCCTATCTACTAGACCTGGAGACACTGTTGAGGACCCCCACAGCACTCAGTGCCATGCACCTCAGCAGTCTACTGAGGTGTTCTACCAAACTTTTAAAGAAAAATTGATACCAATTCTTCACAAACTATTTCAAAAAATTGAAGAAGAAATACTCCAAACTCATTTTATGAGGCCAGAATTATCTTAATATCAAAGCCATTTAAGAAAACTACAAACCAATATTTCTGGTGAATATAGATGTAAAATCAGAAAATATGTTTGCAACTTCACAATGGACAATGGACTAGCATCCAAATATCCTATTTTTTTTTTTAAAAAAAACACCAATAAGAAATAGGATATAGACCACCCACAAGCAAAACTGGGAAAAAATTTTTGAAAAGGATTTCACAATGAGAGGTTATTCAAATAACTAGTACATATGAAAAGGTGATCATTCTCAGTCATAATCAGAAAAAAATGTGAACTTCAACTACCATGAAATATAAGTATATAGCCTTTAAATTGACAAAATTTAACACATTCTGACATTATCAAATATCAGAGATAGTGAAGCAACAACAATAATAATCTAGCATGGGTGGAAATGTACAACCATTTTAAACAACAGTTTCATATTATCTAACAAAATAGAAAAGAAGCATTCCCAAGGAGTAAGAAATTCTTTCCTTAGGTCTTTTTCCTAGAGAAACTAGTGAAGGACTTGTGATTAAATTCATTAAGATATATGTAAAGAATGTCCATTGTAGCTATTTTCATTCAAACCCCAAACAAGAGGAAATACCTCAATTGTTCATCCAATGAAAATTAATTTAATTACTACTATAGTAATTAAAATTAATAATTTACATAGCTACACCTGACAACAAAATTGAATCTCATAAACACAATATTGTGTGAAAGAAAAAAGTCATTATATATATACATATTCTGAATTTTATTATAATTTCCCAGACTTGTATTTCTTGCACATTTTTGTATTTTGACTGCATATTATTCAAAAATTTGTTTTTAACTTTATAAATTTAACTATATATTCAGAACACTGGTAGATGTGGGAGGAGGCACAGTTAATGCAAAGGCACAGAATGGAAAAAATTAAGTATATACCTAATCATGTGTAATTATTTTAGCAATTTCCAAATCTAATTTTATTTTTTTTTTAAATAAGTCATCTTAATATGTTCTGGAAGTCCTCAACGTATGAGTTTAATTAGTATTGGAAAAAGGCCACTGATATAAACTGACCTAAAAGAAGGACCAACATTTCATAATAGGTGGTGGGAAAAGAGAGTTAAGTAAGCTTTACTACAAAAAAAAAAAAAAATAAAGCAAAACATTTTTAAAAATAAATGTATCATATACTTTAAAAAATTAAGCTACAATTTTGTGTTTTGCAGTAATTCTTAGAGTACGAAAAGAATCAAGAGTTGAGATTTTGGGAGAGTCATTACTTTTCAACAAAATTTTATAATAGAAAAAAAGCACAATTTTACTTTATGTTTGTTTCTTGTAAACTGATAATATAACATGTCATTTAAAAAATAATATTTTCCATATTTTAATTTTACCAAGTATCTCTTAACACTTTGTTTTTCAATTCATTCTCTCCTATTATGTCTATCAACCTCCTTAGTATCCCTATTGATTTCCTACATGTAAATCATCAACTTGTGCAACTTGGATGTTCTCCCATTTTTCAGCAATTTTGCTTGTATTTTAAACAAACCTACCACTTTCATGGCTCTCATAAAACCCTAAACATTTTGAAAGCATTTTAATTTGCATAGTACATTATATTTGCACTATATTATTAGGTTTTAGTATCTGATAGCTAATGAAAGACAATTTACAATGTCCTTGATATCATGACAGAGATAGAGGCAAGAGAAACTGAGGGGGAGCCAATTTTGTGTCAGTTCACCAGTGAATAATTTTGCTTCTATTGCTTTTAAAAATTATTTTTTTCTTACACAACCTTAAAACGGCAGTGATTCTGTGAATGATACATAATAAGTTTAAGTTACAGATGCTTTAACACAATTCTTAAATGTTCTCATGCTTTAATGTGATGTAATCAAGACAAACATCACTATTTCCACTTGATACTCAACTTAAAAAATGTTACATTATTTGTTCAGTCACAGAATTATAGAACAATATAGCCAAGACTTGTATGCAAATCTGTTCTCATCAAAGTCCTATTTAATGTATTATGCTGCCTCCCAGTGGTACAAATTTATATTCACAGTTATCTGTAAATACACAGTTACATTATTTCCATTTCTTGAGGATTTGGGAATATTGAAAATCTATTTACTTACTCATAGTTATGGTATTTTGTTCCCTCATACCAGGGGTGCTAATTTTTCAATATTTGCATCTTTCTGATTTATGTGATTTTATGCTTTGGACATGCAAGGAAGAATCTGTTATATAAAAAGTTAACATGTACAGAGTATTTTATCCCAGGCATTGTACTATATGTTAGGTCCAGGAGGTCCCTATTCCTACCTCCATAATGTGAGAACTAGACTCCTCCCTTACCTTTGTGTGAGATGGGACTTTTTGTCAGGGTTGGCAACGTTACATGCTCACCTTCCATTTCACTGGACTTTTCCTCCCTTCCCCACATGGGCCTGTCTCAAGCCCCATGTAAGTTTCAGGTTCCCTCACATTCTGGGATGACACCATATTCAGCTCAGCCCAGTTGTCACTCTGTACAATAAACTTTGCTTAACCCTTTTTGGCCTTTTGTGTTCTTCCTTCGGGAACCTAACACTATGTACCCTAAAAGTTATAGAGTTATTATTATTATTATTATTATTATTATTATTATTATTATTATTACTTTAGTAGAAAAATAAATGAATCTCATAGAGTCTGTGTAACTTGCCAATATTACATAACTAACAGTGGCCAAGCCTAGGCTCACACTTGTTCATCTTCAAAGCCCATCCTTGTAATCATCAGCTACACCTCCTACTATAGCTTTTCCCTAATTAGAATTTTTTGCCAAGGCTCTATCCCTTCACTGTCTGTTTTCTGCTTCTCTAATACAATCTCTTCTGACTGACCATAAGTGCAGATATTTTGACATCAATCCCCAAGTAATAATACCTTGTCCAGGTGCTAATTTGTGTAAGCATAACAAATGAGCAAATCTAATTAATGCCTATGGTCTATAAATGTACCATTTTTTCACAGGAAGTAACCACGAGTAGCAGTCCCCAACCTTTTTAGCACCAGAGACCAGTGCTCCTATGAGAATTTAATGCCTGATGATCTGAGGTGCAGCTGAGGCGGTGATGCTAGCGCTGGGGAACAGCTGCAAATACAGATGAAGCTTGGCTCGCTGGCTGCTTACGTCCTGCTATGTGGCCTGGTTCCTAACAGGCCACGGATTGGTACTCATCTGCAGCCCATTGGTTGGGGACCCCTGACTAAGAGCTTGTTCTGAAATATTTATTGATTTACAACTCTACTCCTGACAAAGAAATTGATAGTCAAACATTCTTTTTAATGTTTTAATGTCCAAATCCCAAACACATTTCAGAGAATATTGTTCAGTATGTAGCCATTACTCACGTGACTAATTAAATTTTAATTAATTATAAATAATAAAATAAAAAATCTAGCCACATTTCAAGTGTTCAATAGCCACACGGGGCTAAAAGCTACAATTTTGGGTGCACTGACACCATTGCCAATAGTTGATTCAATAGTGCTGTTCTAGAATAAAAATAGTTTTCTTCCAAATGTCAAACAAAAGGAGTTCCAGCTAATTTGTCTGCAAATAATGAACTCAATACATTTTAAGACAAATAATAATATAATTATTATTATAAACAATAGCTCTCTTCAGTGTGTGTGCTTGAAAAGGTGTAGGTGTTCATAATCCAGGCAAAGCAAGACTGGATATGATGACGGTGTTTTAAGAGAACCTGCAAATAGAGGAGCAATGCCAGAAGTCTATTCATTTTTTAATATTTTACCGAGATCAAGTAGATACCTTTAAAGTAAATAGTAGCACATGTCTAAAAATGATAGAGACTTTCAATGTAAGGTGATTCCCCCCCCCCTCCCGCCAACCTTATGTTAAAATATCATGCAATACATGATTTGAAGAAAAACCAAAATGGTACCATAAATTAAATTTCAAAATAAATATGTTAGAAAATGGAAGAAATGTCTACAACCGTAGCAACTGATGGGATAAAATTAATCAAATTCCTTAAAGGCCAGTAGAAGAGCAAGAGAACTGGGAAGGAGCTAAATTGTAGCCTTTGAACACACCTCTGTCTCTAGGGCTAGAATACAGAATTCAGCAAAAGTTGCTTTGCATCTCTTTTGGTTTGGAACACCAGCATTCTTAGAGTCCTACCAACAGCAGCTACACAAAGATTGGGCCTCTGTGCCTGGCTTGCCTCCTCTGAACTGAAAGCACACTTCATGATGTACTGGCCTCAGTAGACCTATGGAGAGGAACAGCAGCATTTGGTATAACTGTCGAGTACCAGAAATTATAAGATCACTGCGTGATCAAACTGCTCTCCGTTTTCATGTTAGAAATAGGTATTCTCAAAATTGCCAACTCTTTAATAAAAACATCTAAAAACTGAGGGCAATCTTTTCAGATGTAATGGTATCTTGTTTCATAGCAGGATTGATCTCCATTCAAAGATGAGGAAACAGAAAGATATTATTTTATAAACACATCCCTTTGCGCAGAAGAAAAATAATGTTATATGATGAAAGGGAAGAAGCATATTACTCTGAAAAATGTTTACTCTAGTTAACTTTCCAAATTTGAAAATATATTAAACAAGAGGTGTTCAAAACAGTTGAAATAAAGAAAAAAAACAGCACATTTTAAAAAATAATTCCGAAAAGAGTAACAAAGTAGATTTGGTATTCTCGTCAGATTTTAAACGTTTCAAAGCTTAAATGCCTTTTCGAGTGTAAATTTAACATAAGAAATAGAAAAATGAAACAAATATATAATCTATAAATATATGCTTTCATTTATAATCCATAAATATGTGCTTTCAAAAGTATTAAATATGTTTTAAAAATAGCTAATAAATAAATGGAAAAGAAACACATTACTCAATAAATGCGTTGAGCCAAATAGATGAGAATTTTATTTTAAAAAAATATTTTGTACTGTACACCAAAATAAATTCTAAGTGAATAAAATATGTATGTATTTATGAATCTGAATGAAATTTTCTATGACTACCAGTAGTGTGTCTTTATAAGCTAAAGAAAATATGTTAAAAATTGTATAATGAGAAAAAACAGCTCATTTAACTTTAATATATTTAACTTTAGAAATGAAATAAACTAAATTTTAAAACAAAATAATAAATATTAAAATATTTTAAGTGGCTATTGCAAATAATTAATACATCAATTATATAAAGAACTTATATAGGATACGAAGGGACTCTGGCTGTAACATGAGCTATATATTGTTTGCTAAGATTTGTTTTAGCCAATCTAGATGCTCAAGCAATTGTTCCTTTTGTTTATCACTGCTCCATGATGTTTCTCTCAAAGATTTATTCTTGGCTAACGAGAAAGCTTTTCTGAGTTAGAAAAAGAGCCTTCTTTAATTTGTTCTTCCACCTTACCATTCTCCTTCTGTACTGTAAACGAGATTTCTAAATAACACACATAAACTGAAAAGAAAAAAAACATCAATACCCCAATAGATTCATGAGAAAGAACATAAGGAAGTGATTAATAAAACAGGACACATAAATAATAATTCAATATATGGCATGTCATTCAACCTAATCAATTAATAATCAAAGACACTAAAATCATAAGCTAGCAAACTAAGCTTTGTTTCTCTTAACAGTTCTAGCATTAATGTACATATATGTTGTAAAAATAGTGATTTTAATTCTAATAAAATAATAAATTAAATTATTATGTAGAATCAGATGCTAATATTCCAAATTTTATATAAAACAACTTATTCTTTTTATCCTTCTTCATAAGAACTAGTTTGTGATATTTAACATAACACTTGACTGACATCCATTGTAAATTTATCTAATAATTTTATTTTATTATTTTACTAGAATTAAAACCAGAATTTCTGGAACTCCCAATAGTCTTCAAATTTTTTTAGATGGACATAAACTACCATTTATTCCTTTCCACATATCAAATGTGAAATAACTGTAACAATGTAGCCACATTTTCATAGGAAGTTCTTTAAGTCTTCTGGAACAAAGACTATGTAATATTTGTGAAACAATAATGGCATAATTAATATATAAAATCTTTATTTGAAATTCTTTTTTGTGCAATTTAAGCTTTAAGGTAAAAAATCAAGTGTCACATGTTAATAAAATATTAAAATAATATAAGCATTTCATTAACGTGACACTAACTTTGTAATTATATAAAAAATGCAAGATGTCGTACATACTAAATGATTCACATTGAAAATAAAGGTTAAACTAAACACGTTTTGACATTACTAATTTTCTAGATCCTTCTTTTAGCATAACATAACATAGATATTTCTGATTACAGAGTAGCATTGAGGTAGTAAACATCAGATGTATGGTCACCTAGTTATTAATATACCATACCATAATTTATTCTTTTGTCAAGGTCACCAATGTCATATATGCAAGTCAATAAAAAAAATCAGCAAGGGATGTCAACAACAGCTTAATTAGTCATTTCAGGGCAATAAGAGACAAAAGTCTCACCTGTCAGTATAGGGGCAGGACACTGTTCATGCCCAGGATCCCAGGGCCCAGGCAGTCATCTGGGTTGGATAGCTTTTTAGCAGTTTGATCCTGAGTGCTTGTTTATATCAACAGCTTCTACTGACTGCAGAGCATTCATGTGGTTACTATTCTCAATGCTTTGATGTGGGAAGTATTTTAGAAGGTGGAGATTGTGCTTTTTGCTTTGTCCTTCTCAAAGATAAATTCTTGAAAGATATGGAGGAGCTTTAAGGAGCTGTAATTTGTTTTTACTACACCTGCTGTACAGAGACCTAGTTTGTTTCACCAGCACTCATGGAATTCATTACACAAAAAGTCAAGTTCCTGTGGAGCATTCTGAGACTCTAGCATTGGAGGCAATGGATCTTGTGGCTTCTTAGGTGAATCTGATGGCAAGAGTTTGAAATACACAGTTTAGAAATTATATCACACCTCATATAAGTCAGGCAAGACCTACTTAGAAGTTTGAAAGGGCATTTGCAGATCATTTATTTGTTCGTGTACTCCTTTGGAAAAAGCTCTCTCATTTTTTCCTCTTTCATATTGTCTGGGTTTGTGATATCTAGCAAGACTCTTTGTTAATATCTATTACCATTCTGTTCCCAGGAGTTTGAGGTTCCTGCTGCTGTCTTTTTCTATGAGGTTCTGAGGTGGTCCTTCTTCATTGAAGAAACAAACTCTGACATCTGACTGGTTGAGAACCCTTCAGACAAGCTTCAGAATGAAAGAAAACTGTTGTCATGTGTAGATGACAACTGTGCACCCGCTCTATTAAGTTGAGTAGCTTTTCAGGGTCATAGAGGTAATAAGCAGAGTCAAGGATTCCCACCGGGCAGCCTGGTTTCTACATGGTGAAGAGCCCTGGGCCTGTCCGCTGATGCTGTCCAAAAAGCCACTTACTTTCTGAGCAAAGTCAGAGGAGCCTTTCTTGTCCTAAGAGTCTGAGATTCCATGATCAATCCCTTGAGTTTTTAGATATTGATCAGACAGAATAGAATAAAAAGCAGAGTACCAAAGCAGAGTACTGGACAGGCTTTATTGTGGGTCTACGGGCGAGGTTCACTGGTCCCGGAGAAGTCGCACATGCAGGGGGTGAGGGAGTTGTTTTTAAAGGCTCTTTTGGTCCCGGATGTGCTGGGCGTGGTGTTCCATTGTTCTGTTCCCCCAGTTAGGGTCTTTCCATGCCCAGAAGGTCCCTGCTGCAGTGTGAGGTCTCGATTGCATCAGCCGTTGGCCATCTTAGATATTAAGCCACCTCTTTGCCAGTGACTTAATGGTGTCTGCAGGCGCCCGAACAGATATGGCTGTTAATGTGCCTCCCTCCAATAAGCCCCTGGAGGCCAGAGATTTGAGACTGTCTTGTCAGATATGACTGGAGAAAATTTAACTCTGAGATCCACCCCTGTGAACTCTGAGGGGCTGAGACAAGACTACTGCTAACCTGTGGTGCCCCTTGTACATATGAGAAAAAAACACCTCTGAGGGAGTAGTGGGAAGTTAGGATGGGGAGCTTTTATATAAAGGTATCTCTTCTGAGCTGAAGAAGTACAAAAGGCAACCCTTCTGTACTAAGACAATGCTCATCCCGCTCAGATTCAGGACTTCTGGGTTGTCTTAAATTGATTACTCCTTTTACTTTCCTCTATTATAAGTGCAAGTTTCTTTCTAATAAAAAACTTACTTTAAAATTACCTTTTCCACTTCCAACATTCCAATTAGAGTATTTGTCTTAAAGATAATAAGATTCTTTACAACTGGCTGCAGATCAACTGCATAGCTTGAAGAATTAACTGGTATCATGTGTATAGGAATATCAACATTATAGGTATACTGCCAGGAGACGAGATTTGATAATATTCCTAGTAGAGAAATCAATGTCTTTTTCATGTTTTCTTTCTGTTCCATGATGAAAATGGAGGATTCTACAGAACCCTCAGCAAAAGAAACAAGATATTTGGTTTCAGCTGGAGGAAGTGGTGCACTGGCTTTACGTTTTTATTCCTTCTCTCTCACTGCTGAGGCAGCATG